>CABEEJ010002147.1:0-10248 GCA_901482245.1 Timema douglasi
TATCATCAGAATAAGAATAACCTTTGGGTAAATGGGTGAAATGCGGGTTGCGTGCAGCCCCTTCTATTGTAAAGCTCCTTCTTAAGGCGTCACTCTCTCGTCTGCCGATGATGGGGAGATCAGGGTTTGATCCCGGTTGGGTGTATTGAGGGTTGTTTTCCCTAAATGGTTTTACACTCTCCCTCCTCGCAAATGTGGTTACACTTCCACTAAATTCGACCTTCCCTAGCCTTAATTAGACTATTATAAAGGAGGATATTGTGGTCAACTTTTCATAATACTTTTTGAAAATGAGAGTTGAAGAGAAATATATAAAAATATTCGATGTCAAGAAAATATGCTAGTTGTGTTCAAATACAATAATAATGTTTCTATTTCTGTCGGAGTACTGGTTTATTGATGATCACCAGGAGAATACTTATGGAATGAGTGCTGACAGAGAATCACTAGGGATTTACTGGTGGAGTATCTGGAATTGACTGAGGGTCTTCATGGTATTATTTTTAGAATACTGACTGAGTGATGACCAAGGATGATAGGTGATATACGAGTTGTCCATAATCCAGAGAAGGCTCCAAACGTTAATAACCCGAGCTTGTTAAATAATTGTAAGGAACACCAATCAAACCAATCAGGACGAGGCATGACCCCCAGCTGTTCTTGCGTCATCAGTCCAACGTCCACAATATAACAATGCCATCGCCACCGCTGATTCAATTGTGACAACTAGAAAGACGGAATCTCAATTAGCGCATTATATCCCAGGCTAGTAGCGACCCGTGGCACAGGGGCCAGGGAAGTCGACTGCCGAGTTGGCGGATCTTTGTTCCACCCACTTCGATACTCGTGTATAACCTGCACTAGGGCGTCAGTCTTGAATGGGCTGGTTTACCGGTGACGATGTAGAAATATTCTTTAAATATCACAACATTTTCTTTACATCGCACCTTAGCTCAGTCTTTAGCGCATCTAACTGATAAACTAAGTTTCCTGGGTTCGATTCTTTGCGTGACCGAAATATGTATCATTGCTTAAATTTGGGCTTCTTTCACAGTGATGTATTAACGACTGTAAGGCGTATTAGTCACTAGAACAAGTAACTGATAGATTATTAAAAAAAAAAATATTAAAAAAAATTGAAATTGCGGAATCTAAATGCAAATCAAGCCATTGCTGTCATTTGTTTCTCTAAACAAAACGAAACAGTAACATACTGACCAAATTCTCATCTGTTCTCTGAACCGTCCACCTCTTTGTTGAAAAGACACATCTTATACAATGCCTGGATATGTCTCGTCGTAAAATAATAAGAGCATGATGTGAGTGCGCATGACCCACATCTCTCTGAAACAAAAGACGGCTCCATGTGTCATCTACACACACACACACACACACACACACACACACACACACACACCGTCATGGTAGGGTTCCTGCCCCGTCTCCTAAGACAGCTGAATGTGACGAGCACGGGACGACTTCTTATCACCGTCGAGGGAACACGTAGACTAGGCAATAGGACCAACTGCGCAACCACTGATGTAACTTTCTCATATTAGCAGGGACGTCCCGGGAAGGTTGCTTTGGGGGACAAAAGTTAAAACTCCTCCCCAAAGTATTAAAAATAATATATTTTTGTGTTCCTCCTTGATCATGTTCAAACTAGCAGCCAACTGGACTCTTCTAATATTATCATTATATCCACCCCTTTTGATTAATTTAGAATAGCTTATGAACGTTAAAATTCCACATTTTACTCTTTCTACTCTGCAATATAGAGTTAATTTCTGGCGGTTGAAAAAATGTATCACATCTTTCTTTCTTTATCTTCATCTGAGCTAGCAAGTACCTGCTACGAGACTTGAAGTGTTAATACACTTGATAAACTATGGAACCTTCTGGAAACCATAAGGCTCAATATGGCTAGAAATATAATGTAATAATTTGAAACATACATCTTTCCCACTGGTCAAGAAGGTTTTACCGAATTGTGAAAGAGGAAGGGTAGCAAAGGAATTATGGGACGCTACCTCATCCCAGTAATTTTCTTATGATGTTCTACTGCTAGGAAAAGTCGCTGCGCGGCTTGTGATTTTATTTTAAATTCAGATTAAGTATGCGCTGATTAGTGCACGAACTACTTCGTCAGTCAGATGCGGGTGTTTTATCGGAAAATGTGGATTGCAATGCAACACGAGTGCATAATCAAGTAGAATAAAAGTTTTTATTTGCATCAAATTATTTTGAATATTAAATAAAACGTCATACATAGACATACAATAAGATTCACCAAGTGATGAATCCCAAGAATTACAACATTTTCCCTACGGGGGCACAACCAACCTACTACTCACAAATCACTGAATCTCACTACCCGAAGGCACTATCGCCTGGGGCTCCGCCCACACTTTGAACCGTACCGCACAAGGTGTATGTTACCCAAAGTAGAACCAATTTCATTAAAACACCAAAATCATTTTACTTCATGGATGTCACCCAACTTGGGTACATGATTAGATAATCGCCCTTTATCCCTATTCCCCCCAATTACATTACAGTCCTATAAAATGCCTAACACTAACAACTCCAATTATGTTAAACAAAACTTTCAATATCTTCAATAAGGATTCAATGTCAAATATACGACACAATCGTACATAATTTTCCGTTCAATTATTATAATTTGGTACAAAGTTTTACTATCGGTAAACTACTATTAAATGAACTTTTGTCCGAAAAAAATAAGCATTCTGTTACTTATCATGTAAAACACTAAAAAAAAACACATAAATTATTAACAAAATCGTTTGGGTCATTTTCTAAAAATTTATAATTTACAAAAATCATTCGTCAGTAAACCAAAGTACCCTTAGTTTTCGAATTATAATTAAAAGCACGATTAGTTCTCGAATTATTAATCTTAGTTATTTGTAATATTGACCCCAGGGAGGGTCAAACTCTCGTATATCCCTACTTTTTGTGTAATGGTGATCCTCAATAATAGAATCCCCTTCAACTATTTAGCAGTATCCGCTGTACGTACGTCAGTGTGTTTGTCCGCCATTCACAGCCCACTGCACTCATCAAGGTCCGCACATCACGATGTCCTGTTTCTTTTGGCCACGATGTAGCATAGGGTAGAGTCGTAACAAGTAAAGGAGGAGGGTGGTTTCAAACGGCCGTTGAAAGTATTACTAATAATGTATCTTTGTAGCCTCCATGTTTAGTTATGCCGTGTTCTTGTCTCTTCTATGAATGTTTGTCTCTTTGTTTTTTAGGGGATTTCATTCAAGTATTTAATTATATTTAGATGATTTTAACAATCTATTTGTCGTTATTAATAGTATTTTATCAATACATTGTCTACTTAGGTTAGTTTGGTCACATAATTGACTTTGTTTCCCCTATTTTAGCGAGTTCTATGTCATTGTTATTTTGATTTTACCCGCCTCGGTGGCTTAGTTGGCTAACGCGCTTGTCGTGTTGAGCTCGACTGCTGAGGACGGGGAGATCGAGGTTCGAATCTCGGTCGGGTGAACTGGGGGTGGTTTTTCCTAAATGGTTTTCCACTCTCCCTCTACGCAAATGCGGGTTCACTTCCTCTAATTCAACCTTCCCAATTCCCAATCCATTAGAGTAATTTGTACTTAAAAGCGTATAACCCGAACGGGTAGTAAGACGCGGTGCTAAATATTATATATATATATTTTGATTTTGTCCACGTATTTGTCCCAACTAAGAGGGGCTTTATACCAATAGATTAAACTGAATCTATTTTTAACCTATCGCAATATTTTTTTTAACAAACGGTTATACATATACACTTATACTTAACATCCCGTCTTACTACCCGTTTAGGTTATACGCCTATAAACTAATTATACTAGTGTGTTAGGGATTAGTAAGGTTGTATTCAGAAAAGCATACCCTTATTTGCGTGTAGATAGAGTGTAAAACCATTTAGGAAAAAACACTTTCATTATACCCGACAGGGATTGAACCCCGATCTCCCCGTCTTCCGCAGTATAGTATATTGCGAAAATAACGCCTTAGACCATGGGGGCACCGAAGTGGGTATATTTAATATATTATTTATCTTTTCCGAACCAAATATATTAAAACTATCTCATATGCGGACTTAGCTTAGTGGGATTACAATCACATAAATTATGGTCCACTCCATCAGCCTTTTCCAATATTTATTAATCAGTAACATATTCAGGATTACAAGCTTAAGTTATATTAACAAACATGACAGACTATTATCCATATAAGACAAATTTTAGAATGTTTCACCACATAACCTCGTAA
The DNA here is from genome assembly GCA_901482245.1 of Timema douglasi. Lineage (NCBI taxonomy): Eukaryota > Metazoa > Arthropoda > Insecta > Phasmatodea > Timematidae > Timema > Timema douglasi. The sequence goes on from CABEEJ010002147.1 coordinate 4,312, forward strand.
TTTGAGACACTATACCACGATTTTACACCATTACTTGGTATACTCTCGCGAATTTAAAACATTTTTATAGGGTTCAATACAAGATTACTCTATTAATTAGCTTTAAAGATTAAATTTTGATCACCGAAATTGATACCGACACCCTTTGACACTATCATAAGCATTACAATCAGTGAGAACAGATTCCAACCAAATATTACCACCAAACTAAATCAAGCAACTACCACAAGTCAACATGGTTAGGGTTATCCAGGTGATGCTATTTTTTATAAACTCTTTCTTTAGATCATTAATTTTAATTGTTTCAAATTATCCCTACCCTCATTGTAGTTCCTAAGCTGATAAGGGGTTTATATATGATGTATAATAAATGTGTAACAAAAGTTCGCAACCCATTCGCCAGTAGAATGGAGTAAATGAAACGTATAACTGGTTACACCACTCTCTCCTTCCTCTGGCCAATACACGCGTAAACATATATACAAACGGGGTAAGAAGTGCTACCATCCATTAAAAAAAATTCATCCTATGCATCAGAATTCAAAATTGGCGCCCTTAGGCAACCAACATAATTATTATTATGAAGATGTTGGGGAAGGGAGGTCCGTACTGCGTAAGGTCCATCAACTACTGCATCTAACAAAATGTTGACTGTGACCTTGAAGTGGATAGGCTCCACCCATTGTTATTTAGTATCTACCAACAGCTTATTGAAGTTTTTAAAATTCACAACACCTACAACCCTAATTTTTTTTAAAAGCTTTACATTTTTAAATTTATTTTCTTAGCACCGTGCCTTACTTACTACCCGTTCGGGTTATACGCTTACGTACTAATTACGCTAATGGTTCTATGGACGAGGAAGGCTATACTTATAGGAAGTGTACTCGCATTTGCGTGAGGTGAGAGTAGAAAATCATTTTGGAAAAAACACCCTCAAAACACTTGACCGAGAGTCGAGCCTCAATCTCTCCGTAATCGGCAGTTTAGTCTACTGTAAGAGTACTTCCTTAGACCATGGGATCACCGAAGTGGGTTTTAAATTATTTCAAGTAGGATCATTGCCAACTCTTTTTGGGGGATATGACCACAGTCGATAGCCGCCCTCTCTCTTCTTCCCCTTTTACATTCCTATGTATAGCCCTGCCCTGAAAGGGGCATAATACCTACACCTAAATACTATTTCTATATTACTCATCGACTCCCTTTATTTAGGTACCAACATTACTGACGGAAATATAATTAGACCTTAGTTTGCAACAAAATATACTTTTAGTAATTTCAAGGTTGAAAAGTTTAATCAATTTTCTTGTAGATTAGTAGATAAGTAAGTTTTCATCCAATTACTTTCTGAAGAATACAAGCAGTTTTTGGTTGACATTATTTTAAGTGTTCCTTCTAAACTTATACCAGCACATTGACTTACAAGTTAACTTAACCTAAGACATCACGCCTACTACTACACACAGAGCACTTACGCCCATTAACTAAGTTGACAACAGAGCGAACTTGTGTCTAATTCTCAGATATGATAAAACCAGTGGCGGCTCGTGTATAGGCACTGCGGAACTGCAGCACCCCCTATTTCCACTTGATATTATCGATAACATTTAATATAATGAGTCCTTTTTTCTTTATTTTTGTAGTACAATATATATTCCTTAAGCTTAATGTCAGTACTTCAGTAGCCGTTCCCCAGTTTATGAAAAAGATACAAAAATCTTTGTATTGAACTGTGCGCTTCACAGTGCCAGTGACGTGGTATTTGACTGTTGTGCGCATGCGCACATAGGAGGGGGGTGAGAAGGAAGGCGGGACTGCCAAGTATAGAGAGCACTGCTGCTCTGGCGTTATGGTGGAAGGAAGTTTTTTTTTTTACTCAGCGTGTGTTTTGCTTAAAAATCTTGTACCATATTCTTGAATGTGATAAAGTGTAGACGAGTGTAGAATTAGATTATTATTCTGCTTCCAGCTATTCTATTTGATTCTTTTTTTTTCGGTTCTTTTATTTAACAGAAAGACTAAATGCGCTTGTAGTACTTTTAATGGAGAAAAATTTCCTCATTGGTCATCCAGAGATCAAGGATAAAATTATTGATCTTTTTGCGCAAATTAAAACAAGAAGAATGGATTTCATTTTTAAATGAATAGATCAAGCTTGGACTGTAACAATTTAAGTTAAAGTAAGTAAAAATGATTTTTTTTGTTAAGATTTTATCAAGTTCCTTAATAAATTTTCTTATTATACATTTTTTTCCCTTTTACACAATTTTAAAATTTTTCTGGAGCAGCACCCCCACTAATTTTGGTTACGAGCCGCCACTGGATAAAACGTAATGCAAGCTAGATATTTAAGTGGAAATTTGTCAAGTGCCCAAATATTTCAACGTGTATTGACTATCTATATATCCTTTGTATGTAAAACATTAATTCAATCCCTTCATTAGGGGTAGATTTTTCTCATTTCATGATAACCTGACTACCTCTAACGGCGTCGTTGTCTGGCCATGTCAAGAAACTACTGTGCAGCAAGGGGCTCTGTTTTACAAAGCTAAAAATCTTGACTAGCGCGAGTCACTGGTGTTGTCACGACAAGCGATTAGTAACTTTAATTCTGTTTGTATAAGATATTTCGTTCACTAGTCGTTTGTCAATCCAAGGTGGGTCAAGTTGAACAGTGCTCGGCTGTTCAAGTAATGTACATATGTCACACTCCAAAAATGAAATTGGCCCGTTCATAAATCGGGAACATTTTTGCTCATTCCATGAACTGGCCTCTCCTCTTGACCATTTCCCGAACCGGGCAAAAACTCTTTCGGTTTATTAATTGGGTAGCGCTTGTGCCGTCTAGTTCATGGAATGACTCTTTCATAGACTGGGCAGCTCCAATAGTTAGCTAATTGATCAAATGGGCGAGTTTTTGCCTGGTCCATGAAATGGACAAGCGGCTAACAGGTTTGGTCTTTAAGTTAATTTAACTTTTAATCGTTTTAGAATGGGAGGTTAGGTTTAGTTAGGTTAGGGTGGTTAATATAAAATCTTAAAACGGATTTCATTTAAGCTTGTATTAGATAATACAATAAGTTTCGGTTCATGAAATGGGCAAGATTTAATGCAATTTTTGCCCAGTTCGTTAACGGTCAATAGAAGAGGCCATCACACGAAAATGGGCCGAAATTTCCCAATTCTTGAAATGTCGCCACCAATTATTATTCTAAACCACTTCCAAGCAGCAAAGAAAATCCTATCAAAAATTGTATTTTTGTTGTTGTGACTCTTAAATATATTTCAGGAGTCGGAAGCAGAGGGTAAGGGGAGTGGGTTACAGAATCTACTCCCTCCCCTGAACCTAAACGTGCGATTAAAAAATTTAATTGCTGAATGTAATGAGAATTTCAGCATTCTCAGAACGTTCTTTTTCAACATTAAGGACGTTAAAAAGCTTTGGAATTCGACGGGTGAAGACAGGTTGACAGAATTGTCTGTTCGCGTTCAGATGTATATTGATCTACAAGACGTTACCACACATTTAATGAAACAGGGCCCTAGCCGTGATAACTTTGTTTTGTAATATATTTTGCATAATATTGTATTGGTACCAAGTATTCATTATAATGCTGTAAAATATGCTTGTCTGTGTAGTGTATTCTCCCCGAACATACATTCTGGATACGGACCTGGTCTGAATTTAAAGGACCCATTTCACAGTAATAGTCTAATATTTTAACTGGGAAACCCGCCTCGGTGGCGTAGTTGGCTAACGCGCTAGTCGTGTTGAGCTCGACCGTCGAGGACGGGGAGATCGAGGTTCGAATCTCGGTCGGGTGAACTGGGGGTGGTTTTACTAAATGGGTTTCCACTCTCTCTTTCCACGCAAATGCAGGTTCACTTCCTCTAATTCAACCTTCCCAATTCCCAATCAATTAGCGTAATTAGTACTTAAAGCGTATAACCCGAACGGGTAGTAAGACGCGGTGCTAAATAAGAATAATTTAACTGGGAAGCGTTGTTTTAAAGACAGCATTTTTACTTTCTCATATTGAGAAAGTATTGTAATCGTGAACATTTTAAATCTCGATGTTATAATGGATTTTGAATTCGTATGTGCCTTCGAACTCAAAAAGGGTTTTTTCAATTTACTCTATCTGTTCCTCTTTCGACTCGACTTAACCCGAGGGCCTCTTTGGGCGGCCGCCAAACTCCGTCAAGAAAAGAGCAGTTGGCTTTACGTGGAGCTACAGCCGAAACGATTTGATTGATCTTTTGAAAACTTGATATTTAGACATTGTCAAACTTCGAGGACAAAACGTGATTATAATTCTAGGTCTAGTTGATTGATAACTGATTTTTGGAAATTTAACATTTTTCAAAAATTGCTCTAACGATTTTGTTCAAAGGTAATACCCTAAGTTTTTTGATGATAAATAACGCTGTATACGTGTTTATCAAATAAAAACTTATCTTACAGTAGTTTACTGATAAACAATTTAAAAATTTTTATTTCAAAATAAAAAAGTGGGAAAATATGTACGATCGTGTCAAACAATTTATTTCAGATATAACATATTTATTAATACTGGCACTATGTATAAAATAAAAGATTGATACTAGATACAAAATGTTTGTTAATGACTCGCACTATATATAAATGTTTGTTAAATACTGGCACTAAATATAAAATGTTTGTTAATGACTGGCAATAGATATAAATGTTTGTTGAGTTGAGGAGGCGGAAAGGGACGCGATAAAAGGCAAGTGATTTTGCATTTTTTATAGTAAACAAATATTTTGGCCAAAATAAATAAAATATTGTTCCAGTAGCAACGTCTAGTTTAATTTTCTTCACATTGTTATATCACTATTTCTCAAGAGTGTTCTAGAATTTAATTACAACTTTTTCTCTTCATTTAAAAAGTTTCTCATCTAATGCCACTATGCTCGTGATAAATATTCAACAACTGTTAATATCAACATATGAAGAAAATTAAACTAAATTTTGATACTGTAACAATATTTTATTTAAGTTGTCAAAAAAAAAGTATTGCCGTAAAAACTGCAAAAACACTTCCATTTTCTCGCGTCCCCTACATTCCCCCCCAACTTAATGAACGACACTATTCGCCCTCCTCATCGTGTTGAGGTAAATCGCTACTAGTCGACCTCAGGGTCTTTAGTTTAAGTCCTCACCTCAATACCCAATGTTCGTAGGTTCAAACCCAGCCACGGTTGATGGATTTTTACTTAGCGATAAAAATCCTTAGCACAACTTCCTTTGGAGGGGAAATAAAGCCGTTGGTACCATGTCGATTGTGGCATTAAAAGAAACCTGGTAGGTATGAGAAAATACCCTTCCCGGCCAAAACATGGTAGGCCCTTTCACTATCGTTAATAGAAATCATCGTTAAATTCTTACAATAAATAAATAAAATAAATGGCTACTAGCCACTCGGCACCAAAGCCCCCCTGCTAGAGTGCGCTGAATATTCGCGCGTCGGGTAATATTGTCGTCCCAGATACTTATCACGTAGTTTGTCCAAGTGGTTAGTGTCAACACCTTGTTGACTGGTCCTTTCTCCGAATGACTGACAATTGGGTCACACGCGTTCACCGTTAGGAAGGTTTGAGTGATGGCTTAGAAACAATAGGACAGGTTAAGTTATTGAAGTGTCCTATACCAGGTTCTCTTTGGCTGCTCATCAGACACTTGGCGAAATAGTTTTTCAGGAACTAGTTGTCTAGACCGGCGTATCTAAACTAAAGACAAATAGATTGTAGCAACAAATAATATGTAATTTGACAGGAAACGTGTGCGCTCACTTTCTTGTGGATTTTTGAATGGCGTTTCACTACTACCTGTCCAGGATATCCTCATTTAATCACACACGCAGGTAGGAACGTGCTGGGAGAGTGTGTGTGTGTGTGTGTGTGTGTGTGTGT
>CABEEJ010002147.1:25749-45841 GCA_901482245.1 Timema douglasi
GGCGGCAAGTTAAGCGTAGCCCCTCCATTCACCAATTGGGTGTTTTTAAATGCCAAACTAAAAGTCCTGTTTTGCACCCAATTATGGTATTTTGCACCCTAATAGATTAGCGAGAAAAAATATCTAACATACAAAAAGATTAAATCGTTGGACCCTCCCTCCATCCCCCACACCCTCAAATTAAGAATGTAAATATGCCATCGTTTTCCACTTATTTAGCACCATTTTGCACCCAAGTACTAAGTTTTACAAACCATCCCCAGAGACTGTACGATTGTTTATGTTTGGGAGCGGGGTACAAGTTAAGAGTAGCTCCCTAATATTAAAATGGTTTTTTTTAATGCTAATTTAAAAGTTTTAATTTGAACCGGTTTGCGCCCAAGTATGGCGTTTTGTACCTTAATACTTTTACAAGGAAAATAATCAATAATAAATAAGATCAGAATTAATTAATGGGCAAAGTTCAGTACATGCCATGTTTCTCCACACAAAAATTGTTATTTTTCCAATGATGATATTAATGTATTGTTTGCACTCAAATACAAAGTTTTTAAAAGTGATAATTTAGTCAGAAAAATAATGAATTATAACACAAAGCTATAATGTCTTATTATATCCACGAATTTCCAAAGTTTATAAATGTTCTTAGTTTCAAACTGTTTTTTGCGCAATGTTTTACATCTTAACAATCAATTTACTGTAAAGTAGAGATAAATATATTGTATTAATGTTTTGTTTTGAAACCGTTTTACACACTAGTTTATTTTTTTATTTTTTTACTTTTGATACCTCTTTAGTCTGATATACATGTGTCTTATATTTGAGTTTTAATGTTACCAAATTTGAAAATGACTGCCTTGTTGACGACATTTCTATTTTATACGGACAAGGCTGGTGACCTTTTCTGACGGGTTTTACTATGTGAAATATTGATAGTATACCCTGTTTTTCTTATTCAGTCACTTTAAATTTAAGTAGTTCTGGTAACGTTTCTTATCATTGTCTTAAAAATGCTTGCTAGCAACTCTTGGTACTGATGGTTATCTTGCCCATGTGGTTAGTTTAAGAACAAAACTACCTTAGTTGAAGTTCTTTTATAGAATGTATTCAAGCCGGAAGGGTGTGTATGGGAATCTTTAATAGTAGAAAGCTACCATTTTCCTATAGAAGTGTACTATATTATTCTAAAGGTTTCATATATACGCAATAAAGTGGTGCATTAAAAAACTTATTTTCATTGACATTTAGAATAAACGACAATATTTTCCCCATTAATGGAAATTATTAATTATAAAATAACAAGGTGGTTTATAACCTGGTCCATGGTTCATTAAGTAGTTTTTTTTCCCCATAATATTATGCTGATGCCGGTTTTTATGATGATGACGACGCGTGCATGAACTAACTACTGCACACGGTTATGTGATTTGATTTTACGTGTATTTCTTACTGTTGGATTATTTATTGGTTTATTATTGAAATCAGTAGAAATGTAACACTGTACGTGATTTATTTTATTAATTTCACTTCATTATTGTAAATTTAATATCATAATACAGTTTTTTGTTCATTTACGAACTGACGCGGAGAGCCAGAGCTGGTGCTGTTCCAAACTGATATTTTATCTCTCTGGAGTACTATAATTCTGCGTGATATTATGTTTTCTGGGGAGATAACAGTGTTAAAAATAACTAATATGAGAACTGGCAACCTTATGTTGTGAAGGCTGGCTTCCTATTGGGTAAAGGCAGCCAGCACATCATATGATTTTCAAATAGATCTAAGGGAGTTATTTAAAGAAAGAAAGTTTTAAAACGTAATATATTGAAATTACTTCTGAAAACGACTTAACCTCCATGGCTGAAGTATTTAAAGGAAATTTACAGACAGTTCTTTAAAGAAAAATACACTTCATGACTTTTTTTTTTAATGCGAGGGGTCCAAAACAGTATCATTAAAATATTCTGAAATAGTGAAAAATATAATTAATTTAAATCTTATGTAGAATTTAAATATAAACTTAAGTTTTATTTTCCCCTGGTTAAAAAAGTGGATTTTACAATTCTGTCTGTCTCTGAACATAGATCCTAAACTGTTTGAATGATTTTGCTCAACATTTAATGGCTATACTATGGGAATTTATATTAATTTTGGCACTAATCCTTATACTTACAGTAGTTTATTTAAGAGTGACTTTTGAAAATTGCAAATATTTCGAGAAGGCGCTACCAATTTTGTTTAAATTGTTTATCTAGCTAGTGTTTGATCTGACAAATAACACTGTATATGTGTTTTTTGAGTAAAAATTAGTTTTAGTGCAGTTTAATGAAGGGTTATTTCTGGAAAATCAAAAGATTTTAGAAAATGTCTCTAGTGCTTTGGTTAAATATGTATATCATATCTGGGGAATTGTTAACATGGCAAATAGAAATGTATACTTGTTTTTAGGGAAACATTCACTAAAGGATAGCTTACCAAATACTGACTTTTTATAAAAATTTTAATGTTTTGAAAATAGCTCTAACGATTTGGCTCAAAATGGGTATCTGGCAAGGTATTTACAATACAAATAATTACATATACATTTATTTTTCTTAAACAATTCATTTAATAGTAGTGCTGACTACTGATATTTGAAATATTTTAATCTAAAAAAGAAAAAAAATTGAATCACTGCGTTTTACTACCTGTTCAGCTTAAACATATCTATGATAATTACTCTAATAGGGTAGGGAGGAGCAAGGAAACATTTTAGAGGTAAAATACCTGTATTTGCCTGGAAGGAGTGTGGAAAACCATTGAGGGAAATCTACCCTCAGTAGACACGAGCGGGATTCGAACGCCAATCTCCCCATTTCCAACAGGCCAGACTAACATTAAAGTGACACCTTAGACGATTCTGCCGCTGAAGTGTTTAAAAAATAGATTTAACAGTTTTGCCAATTGAGGACTATTTTACACGATTTAATAATAACATATGTTGATTATTATAAAATATATTAATTTAAGGGTAGTTTACTTATGATATATTTTAGAAAATTCGAAATCTTTCAAAAAGTGTTTTAATGTGTTATTTAAATGGGTATCTGTTAATTGTTTTTCATGATAAATATAAATATATATTTATTTATAACAAATATAAATAATTTGAGTGTTGTTACAAATAAATTATTTTTGAAAATTTGAAATATTTAAAAAAATTGTTTTATCAATGTTGTTTGATTTTTATGAAAAGGTTTTTATTGTGCTTTAAAAATTATTGTTTTCCGAGGAAAACTTAAGTAGAGTTTACAATTTTTTTTTTTCTAAATTGGGGGGCTTACACTCAAGTTAGCCCCAAACGTTTTTTAACTTTAATTTTTTTTCTTTTTTTTTTCAAAACGGTGCTAAATATTTAGAAAACTATGGAATATTTACAATTTTGATTTAAAGGTCGGTGGCTGGGGCGAAGGTCTAACAACTTAATTTTATCTCGTATTAGATTTTTTTCTTGCTAATCAATTGAGTTGCAAAACGCTATACTTGAGTGCAAAACGTTGCAAATAAAACATTTAATTTTGCATTTAAAAAAATAACTTTTGTGTGGCTACACTTAAAATGACCCCCCGCCCTCAAACAAACACAGTCGTACCGTCTCTGGGATTGGGGTAGAAAACGTAATACTTGGATTAAACTGTGCGCAAAATAGATGCAAAGCGTTGACGTATTTACAATTTGAATTTTAGGGTGCGATAGCTGGAGGGTGGCACCAACAACTTAATTTTATCTCATGTTAATTTTTTCTCACTAATCCATTAATGTACAAAACAGCATTCTTGGGTTCAAAACAAGACATTTATTTTTGCATTTAAAAAGTCACCCAGTTATCGAGTGGGGGGCTACGCTCAACTTGTCCCCACCCCTCATTTATTAATTTAAAATGTTTTCCTTCCATAACTATTAAGGTGCAAAACGCCATACTTGGGTGCAAGACGGTGCAGATCAAAACTTTTAAAATTGCTTTAAAAACATTTTAATATTAGGGGGCTGCTCTTAACTTGCCCTCATGAACAGTCCGTCTCAGGAGCTAGGGTGCAAAACGTAATACTTGGGTTCAAAATGGTGCAAAATAGATGGAAAACGGAGGTATACTTAAATTTTGAGGGGGTGTGGGTGCAACTTAAGTGATCTCGCCAAAACCTTTGTATAGTGGAGGTGTGTAGAAGCAGAGGAGGGTTAGTAGGGGAAGTGCCCAAGAGGTAACATAGGATTGGAATTGCAACTTTTGCAAATCCTCTTGAGAGTCACAGTCTTAACTTTTAAACTGAATTGCGTGACCATTCATTTTGTTTTTTGAATTCTGTATTTTAGCGTGTTTAACTGCTTGTAAAATGAGTGCAGGAAAGAATACTAAAACTAGAATGTTGTTAATTTATTATCAATTAATATTTTTTGATTAAGTTTAACTAGAAAATTTCAAATTAAATCCAAAGGACCTCTTTTTACAGAAATTTTGATGTTATTATAAGCCTCTAAATTATAATTAGAATAGTATTTTATTGTTTGCATTTAATTTATTATCAAAATAATATTTATAGTAACTAAAGATTTAAAGATACTTTAATTTTTTAATTGTATATTGATGTTTATGATATTTTGATTTATTTACTTTTTATATAATTTTATATTATAGACAAACATATTTTGATTATTTTTTTACAAATAATTAGGCCCTATAATATGTAGTCATTGTTATTGAGTTTGTTTTTTAAGTAGAACCCCTACACTCTACAAATACAAAGCAAAATCATATCGTTATATTTTATATAGAGACTAAACTAAACAAATAATATTTTTAACTCGGGCAATGTCCCTGTCTTGAAGCCATTCATTTAAAATTTATATTTCGTAAAGCTACATTTTTTCTATTAAGTCTTAAATATTAATGAATTTTAGAAAATAAATTAAGCTATAAAATGTTAAAGGAAAACATTAAATATCCCGTCAAATGACCCCTTTAAATTTCCTCTCAATCTTCTCTCCTCGACCCTCTTTGTTCCCACCCAAGCAGCACCCCCAGTGTTAAAACTCACTAACCGCCGCTGAGTAATACCTATATTTTAATATGTTCTTCTACATACCCTTACACGTTCGTAAAATTCCCCTATTATGACATTATTAATAAAAGTTAAAATCAGAGAAATCATTGTATAGAGTGGGGCAGAAAGTGTTGACACATTTAGTAACACTATATCTTTACTACTAAATGGTTAAAATTAAGCTAAAATATTTACAAAAGCTTAACAATTCTATACATACCAAGGTGTTGGACTTTTGTGCTGGGGTCCGGGGTTCAATCCTCGGTCCCGGCATAGATTTAGCTGATTGCCAAACCCTTCCTTTACCTCAGAAAGACGTGTATTAATCACAACATGTGAATGTGGGGAATACCAGGCCTCCACCGTGGTTCGGATTCCACGTTAAACGGTAGGTCCTCCATTTCATCTCACCTCCATTTCATCTCACAATCACCCTACCATTACACATTAGCGTAAGTGCGTGTAACCCGAATGGGTAGTAAAACTCGGTGCTAATAATAATAATAATTATTATTATTATTATTTTACATACCCTCGAATTATTCAATTTTTTAAAATAATATCCTCAAGATGACCATCATTACATGCAATACATTGTTGTATCCGCTCCTCGAAACTTGACATGAAATATCAAGTTTCGAGGAGTGCATAGAATAGTGTATGACATATAATGGTGGTGATTTTAAGGACATTAAAAAAAATCAAGAGTATGTAGAAAAATTGTCAATCTCTTTTTGTTATTTAAAGTTTAATTTGAAGCATTTAGCAGTTAAAATAGTAAATATATAGTGTTATTAAGGGTTCCAACACTTTTTTTTAACACGTGAGTGTAAATATGCGGATATCCCGGATGGGTAGTAAAATGCGGTGCGCGCACACAACTTACGGTGAGTGTATAGGTAAGTAACAACTATCAGAAAGTTCTTTATTGAGAAGATTGGTTTCATAATACTTTTTATTGATAATATTGTATTACCTAGCACACAATATTTATTTCTGAGTAGGTTTACATTATTGTCTTTGAGCCAATAATTACAATATTTTTTCATTTAATTTATTTGAAATCTTAACGTGCTCTTTCTGAACCGACGGATCATATCAGCACACTAGCTATAAACTAACTTAAATATAAAACGGCCACGACACCCAGCCCCCGGCCGTCCATTCATCACTGTAAAAAAATAAACCCACATTTCACTAACTATACATTTTTCAGTCATGCCAGGAATCGAATCCCGGGACCCTTTGCTCAGAAGACAGACAGGCTACCGACTGAGCTAAGGTGTCAGACAGTTTTTAATACAGAACCTTTTGCTAGCTGTCACTTAACTAAACTCCCACCGTAGAGGTCTGGTGTATAATATCCGGCTATCCGCATATTTACACTGGTGGGGTGGGGTAATGGGATTGCATATACGTGGAGGGAGAGTAGAATTATATTTAGGAAAAAACATTCTCAATTCATCACGTTAGTATTCGAACCCTGACATTTTTGTCACTGGCAAATCAGACTAGACAAGACTGACACCTCTGTCTGCGTGCTCACATGTGCGAGTAATTTATAGGCTAAGCTTTTAATATTTTATAAACACCTTTATATGCCGACAAACTTAAGAGAGTAGTCAAGGACTACTTCTATTACAGAGTAGAAGTAGTCCTTGCAGTAATACAGCTCTCTATGCCTTGGACCACTATTCTGCGAAGAGGTGGACTGCCATGAAGCGTTCACTTTCTAATCTTTAACGGATTGGAGTGCAGGAACTGTTGAGGTATGTTTTAGATTCGGGTTCTAAAAGAACTCCGCAACAGCTCGGCAAAGAAAAATAAGAAACTTTATTTTACTGTAATGTTTGTAAAAGGTATTGAAAAATAAAATATTGATTAATTTCAAAAATATTCAAAGCGTAATCCGCAATTTTATTAAACGACCATTTCTTTCAACAGAGATTTCTTGAGTTCCACCAAACTTTTTTTTAATAAAATATATTTTTTTTCTAGGATAATCATATTATTATTAGCACCGTGTCTTACTACCCGTTCGGGTTATACGCACTTACGCTAATGTGTAATGGTAGGGTGATTGTGAGATGAAATGAAGGACCTACAGTTTAACGTGGAATCCGAACCACGGTGGAGGCCTGGCATTCCCCACATTAACAAGATGTCTTGTCAGAGGTGAAGGAAGGGTTTGGTAATCAGATAAATCTTTGCCGGGACCGAGGATTGAACCCCGGCCGCCAGCATAGAAGTCTGACACCTTACCCCTAGACCGCCAGGTCACCGATAATCATATTAAAGTTTACAAATTTCAAAATATAAGCCACGTCTCTCTTTTTCTTTCCACACCATGTTGCTGACACTACACGCTGTCCCAGTCATACCATGTTGCTGACTTTACACGGTGTCCCAGCCATACCATGTTGCTGACACTACACGCTGTCCCAGCCATACCATGTTGCTGACTTTACACGGTGTCCCAGCCATACCATGTTGCTGACATTACACGCTGTCCCAGCCACACCATGTTGCTGACATTACACGCTGTCCCAGCCACACCATGTTGCTAACATTACACGGTGTCCCAGCCATACCATGTTGCTAACACTACACGGTGTCCCAGCCATACCATGTTGCTAACATTACACGGTGTCCCAGCCATACCATGTTGCTGACACTACACGCTGTCCCAGCCATACCATGTTGCTGACATTACACGGTGTCCCAGCCACACCATGTTGCTGACATTACACGCTGTCCCAGCCACACCATGTTGCTAACATTACACGGTGTCCCAGCCATACCATGTTGCTAACATTACACGGTGTCCCAGCCATACCATGTTGCTAACATTACACGGTGTCCCAGCCATACCATGTTGCTGACACTACACGCTGTCCCAGCCATACCATGTTGCTGACATTACACGCTGTCCCAGCCACACCATGTTGCTGACATTACACGGTGTCCCAGCCATACCATGTTGCTAACACTACACGGTGTCCCAGCCATACCATGTTGCTAACATTACACGGTGTCCCAGCCATACCATGTTGCTGACACTACACGCTGTCCCAGCCATACCATGTTGCTAACATTACACGGTGTCCCAGCCATACCATGTTGCTAACATTACACGGTGTCCCAGCCATACCATGTTGCTGACACTACACGCTGTCCCAGCCATACCATGTTGCTAACATTACACGGTGTCCCAGCCATACCATGTTGCTAACATTACACGGTGTCCCAGCCATACCATGTTGCTGACACTACACGCTGTCCCAGCCATACCATGTTGCTAACATTACACGGTGTCCCAGCCATACCATGTTGCTAACATTACACGGTGTCCCAGCCATACCATGTTGCTGACACTACACGCTGTCCCAGCCATACCATGTTGCTAACATTACACGGTGTCCCAGCCATACCATGTTGCTAACATTACACGGTGTCCCAGCCATACCATGTTGCTGACACTACACGCTGTCCCAGCCATACCATGTTGCTGACATTACACGCTGTCCCAGCCACACCATGTTGCTGACATTACACGCTGTCCCAGCCATACCATGTTGCTGACATTACACGGTGTCCCAGCCACACCATGTTGCTAACATTACACGGTGTCCCAGCCATACCATGTTGCTAACATTACACGGTGTCCCAGCCATACCATGTTGCTGACATTACACGGTGTCCCAGCCATACCATGTTGCTGACATTACACGCTGTCCCAGCCACACCATGTTGCTGACATTACACGGTGTCCCAGCCACACCATGTTGCTGACATTACACGCTGTCCCAGCCACACCATGTTGCTAACATTACACGGTGTCCCAGCCATACCATGTTGCTAACATTACACGGTGTCCCAGCCATACCATGTTGCTGACATTACACGGTGTCCCAGCCATACCATGTTGCTGACATTACACGCTGTCCCAGCCACACCATGTTGCTGACATTACACGGTGTCCCAGCCACACCATGTTGCTGACATTACACGCTGTCCCAGCCACACCATGTTGCTAACATTACACGGTGTCCCAGCCATACCATGTTGCTAACATTACACGGTGTCCCAGCCATACCATGTTGCTGACATTACACGGTGTCCCAGCCATACCATGTTGCTGACATTACACGCTGTCCCAGCCACACCATGTTGCTGACATTACACGGTGTCCCAGCCACACCATGTTGCTGACATTACACGCTGTCCCAGCCATACCATGTTGCTGACATTACACGGTGTCCCAGTCATACTGTATGTTGAAAATACACAGTGTCCCATCCACACCATATTTTGAGATTATACGCTATACGATCCGTTATGTCGCCGGTATTACATGTTGGCTGTAGTCAGGTTTCTCTCAGTTGATCTCGCGTGTAATGCCAGACTTGGACAAGGTGGGGCAGATTGGCCAAGAGAATGTGCTCCAATTTATGGACTAGAGCTAATCGTTCCACCTCTGTCAACTTCCTCGTCGCACGAATTTTGTTTTGTACAGTAATAAACAACCAGGTGAGCTAGGTGTGCACTATCCAGTTCCTCTCTAACCGCGAGACTGGAGTTTGATCCACTGGTACGTTGGTATAGTTTGACTAGTTCGTAGTGTCAGTTGTACTCGCCCAAATTTTGATTAGTGCGTAGTGTCAGTTGTACTCGCCCAAATGTTGATTAGTGCTCAGTGCCATTTTTACTCGCCCAAATTTTTAATTAAAATTATTTCTCAAAGCTCTAAGGCGAAATATCATATATAACTTGTATATTTGTGTAAATGTGTAGGTAGAACTCATGTTCCTTTCGGGCTACATATTCCATCGTTCATAATCAGTACTTGTACTATAAATCCTTCGATCGTGTCTCTTTAGACTAGCTAGATATCTAAGTTACTTAGAGACAATGCTGGCATTGGGCTCCTCATCCTGTCACCGTAGGTCGTTGATATTCCTCCCAATGACACGATAATCATACTACTAACTTGATATATATTTACCAGCGATCCTATTTTTATAACATGGTTGCATTTTAGTATAACTTGGGCATTTATATAGCGCATATGCTCAATTCCAGTACAGCTGCATCTTGAAATGATTTTTACGTTGAATTCTAGTATAGCCGAATCATTGTGCGTCACCAAGTGTTTGTTGATCGTGAAAGTTTTTCTTGAGACCCATAAGACTTTATCAAATAAACAGTTGAGATGTACGGGATCAGTTCCGTTTGAGAAGAGTAGACCAAGGTCGATTGAAATACAGGTCACTAAGTGCGTCGTCAAGTCTTGCTTGTTGTACTAGCGGAACAGTTTGGTAAACCACGGTCAAAGAAACATTGTTAGTTATACGTTTGAGAAGTCCGCGTAAATTGGGGTTGACCGACAGTCGTTTGTGGTTACATTTTAATGATATCGTCAGAATCCTTGCCTTATGTCTTGTGGACTTTTCAAGTCGTGAGTTGATCTTATGCTCATTCATACGGGCTATGTTTTCTGACTTAATTCTATAAACAAACTTGTAAATAAATAATTAAGGCAACTATCACGAAATAATCAGTGAACTAGTTAATACGAAATATACGACACGCATTAACACGGTCATTGTTTTTATACTTGTTTTAGGAATAAATAATGTAACCTACAAAACTAAAATTTTACTTGTAGCTACTTGTTTTGCTATTAGTCGCCATGATAGTTGACCGTTCACACGATAGTAGTTTACTTGTACTTAACTTGGTACGTAAACATCGCTCTATATGTAAACTTATGCTAAAATAAGATAATCAGGGTTGGTACGCACCTGGAAAAGAATAAACCTGCAAAAGTCATTAAATTTGATGCTATATGGAAAAGTCATGAACAATTAAAGTCATTGGAGTTTGAGATATTTTTGTTAATAAGTTTTAAAAGAGTTTGAATTAGCGTAAACTATTTATTTTATTTACAATTCATGTGATTTTGCAAAGAGCGCTCATATGTTAAAGCGAATGAAATGTTTAGGGAAATGTGCCAGGAGTAAACTAACTATGAGTGGATATGGTAAGAGCTGCAGGAGAATCGGGAATACACAGGTTGCTGAGAGTGATATGGACGTAGTAAAGGATACCAGGAGACTGGAAGAAGGGGAGTATAGTACCGATCTATAAGAAATGAGACTGAAAGAGGTTTACGATCTATATGGGGAAAACGTTGATGTGTCATTGTATAAACATGCAACCTCCTTCCTATCCTTAAATAACTTGAAGGTGCAAACGTAACAAAAAATGGTAATAATTAAAGTAGGGAGCATGAGTCGTACAGATTAAAAAATTATCTGGGAAAAAATTATTGTTACTCAGCGGCTCGCAACCCACCTGGTCGCGGAAATTAATCAACTGCTGTCCTCATTAGTTTACAGTTGAAATGATGTTTTTTATACCTTAGATTAGAATGTTCATAAACAGGAAAAGACAAGAATACCAAAATTAAAGTAAATGATGAATGTGATGTTTAATTTTAAGCATTAGTTATTGTTACAACAAATAATCATCCAAGAAAGTGATATTTAAATATATAAACAACAATTTTATGTTCAAGAAAAAAATCCTAAGTACGCTTAAGTTAATATTTAAGTTTTATAAGTTTCTCATGGTAACTATATAAACTATGCGTTAAAAGTTTGCTTGATAAATTTGAAGCTATCCGCACACACATATTCGGAGGCTATAAATATTATGAATACACTAAACCAATATTAAGTCCGAAATGAATTAAGTTCCCAGGGGCCAACAACAATAACTGGGACTAATATTAAAAGAATTAAATCCTACTCATTTGAGAGAAACCCATGGCTAACACCAACTCAGGATTCCCTCCTAACACTTAGCATAAACCAAGCTACACGTGCAAGATACCTTCAAAATAAAAATATATGTCCCTCAATAAGTCTCAAACATAATTAGAATTATTTAAAATTTTCATAACTTTCGGGAACTTACTTTGACAAAAGAATATTAATTTGAGCGCCTAAGCGGCAAATAAACATTGCATGTAAAACTGGAATAGTGGCCTAACTCAAATAATATGACTAACAGCATTATATAATTAGCAAACATTAAGTTTTAATTTGATTGATCCAAAACTAATCTTGTATTATAGTAAAGTTCGTACTGGTGACCTGGCGGTCTAGTGGTTACGGTGTCAGACTTCTATACTGGCGGCCGGGGTTCAATCCTCGGTCCAGGCAAAGATTTATCTGATTACCAAACCTTTCCTTCACCTCTGACAAGACATCTTGTGAATGTGGGGAATGCCAGGCCTCCACCGTGGTTCGGATTCCACGTTAAACTGTAGGTCCTCCATTTCATCTCACAATCACCCTAACATTACACATTAGCGTAAGTGCGTATAACCCGAACGGGTAGTAAGACGCGGTGCTGCTAATAATAATAATAATAATAATAAAAAGTTCGTACTGAAGTATATCTCCATATTAGAGTATTTGCTAACTTATTTTCCTTCAAAGGTTATCAATCATGATAGTGCAAGTTTAGAAGTATAGTTCCATTTTAGAGTCTTTGGAAAACTATTCTCAAACAAGAAACATGAAAATTCTAAGAGTATATTTGAACTTTAGAATCTCTGGCAAAATATTCTCCTTAAATATGACCAAATAACAAAGTGAAAGTTTAATCGTCTTTTTCCACATCAAAGTATTTAGCGAAATAATCTCATTAAATATAATCACACAAGAAAATGAAAGTTTAAGAGTCTATTTCTATATTAAAGTCTTTGAAAAAAATATTATCATTAAAAATAATCAAACCGGTAAATGAAAGTTTAGTAATATATTTCCACATTAAAGGCTTTGGAAAAATATCATATCCTAACAAGCCTTCCAACGAAGTATCTTAACAAAAAGTGTTATATAACTCTTTGAATAATACGTCCAAAATTTATTTTCGAAAAATACAAATATAAGTTTAATAATTATTTTTAAGCTGAAACGGATTTTTTCTTACATTCTCTCAGCGCCTCGTAACTCGACGCTACCCACCTAACTATACTGGAAACGAAAATAAGAAAGAAAATAAAAGGAAGCAAAAGAAAGGAATAGCATAAATTTAAGGAACAGAGGTCCACAATAGACCTGATCTTTGGTATATAGCAGTTGATGGAAATACGATATAAATTTTGGAAGTATTAGGCAATGGTATTTATGAATGTGGAGAAAGCGTATGATAGTGTGGACATAAATACATTTTGGACAACGATGGTGGAGGCTGGAGGGGAAAGAAAAGTTGTAATAAGAGTAAAGAATATGTATGAGGATACCCTAAGCTGTGTTAAGAAGCAGATTGAAAATGAAGTGAAGTGGGGGAACACCCTCTTACCACTACTTTTTCTAATGGTAATGGAAACTCGGAAAGGAAAAAATAAAAACCACTATATTTGCGGATGACTTGATGCCATTGGGGAAAAGGGAGAGGAACTACATGAACAGCTACAGAGTGGAATAAGGAAGTTAATGAGTGAAAGATTAAATTTAGCATGGTGAAGAATGAAGAGATGGTAGACACATGGGCATTGGATGTAAGAGAGACCAAGAAAGTGGAGGCTGGGGAAATGACATTTTTGAGGAGCATGCTAGTTGTCACAAGTAGAAACAGGATTAGGTATGAAGTTTTCTGGGCAAGAGTTGGGGTACAGAGAGTACATGATATAGTAGAGAATGCAATGGAGAAAGTTTACGGTCATGTAATGAGGATGGAAAAGGAAATATGCTAAGGAGTATGTTGGAGATTAAGTAGGGCCTATGTAAGAAAAGACTTCAAGGGAGACCAAGAAAGAGATGGGCGAAACAGATAACAGCAAGTTTGCGAGGGAGATTAGAAGAATGGAACCAAATAAAGAAGGAATAATGGCGGAAGGATAGAGGAAGATGGAGGCATTTTACTAAACTGACCCAGCCATAGGCTGGTGACAGGTTGATGATGGTGATTATTATTATTATTATTATTATTATTATTATTATTAGCACCGCGTCTTACTATCCGTATGGTGATGATGACTCACATATTTGTCCATTATATTTCTTGTGTAAAGAACAGTGAAAATACCCAGATTATTTATAGTTTTGCGAATAAATTACTGGGAAAATGCATTCTTTTTATTAGGTAAAACCTGAAAAATTCAAGAAATTTTAAAACTTTTAAAGTGTAAACCTCGGTAAGATAATAATTTTTACTCGCCTTATGAATTTTGAAATTAAAAGTCCCCCCTTACCCACTTATATTAAATGTATTTACCGCGAGAGTTTAACACAAAATATTTTGTAATATTAAAAATATGTATGTATTTTAAAAATATCGAGGATAGGCTACGCCCCTTCATTGGGTCCGCCCTTGACCATTTTATAAAAAGACTATACAACTTTATTTATTTATGGATAACTCCAAATACTTTCTCTGAAATATCGCGCAGTAAGGAATGCCTTGTCCTCCAATATTAATATATGAATATTTTGAATTTACTAGCCTACAAATAACTGACCTCCACGGGTGAGTATGTGGACAAAGGCGTCAGTCTCGTCTAGTCTGGCTTGCCGGTGACGGGGAAATTGGGGTTCAAATTTCGACCATGTGTTCTGAGGTAGGTTTTTACTAAAAGGCTTCTCACTATCGCTTCACGCAAAGGCTGGTACTTTTCTTTTAAATTCTACCTTCCTTGTCCATGGCTAATTTTTTAAGTGTAAATTATATGCAAATATCCTGAACGGTGATAGGACGTAAATAACGGTAAATTACCAAATTAGAATACAAGTAGTTCTGAATTTAAAATATAGGCCTATATTAAAAAGGATAGACTGTTCCCCGAAGACTCTTAGCTCTTCATCTATAAGTTACTCATTTAACGGGTCCGTCTACCAGAGCGCAGAGACGCGTTGTAGACGTTAAAAAAATCTCGCGTTATTTAACACTAGCAAAAGCACTCGGCTTAGCCAGGGGTAACCACACAATCCATTGCGTGGTTACTCCTTTAAACACTTGTCTTTGTTTCAAACAGACAAAAAAATCTCTTCGTTTTATTTTTTCCAAACCAATTTTTAATAAGAAAGAAAAAAAAATCCAAATTTTGGAATTCCGGCTTCAATATGCACATGTTCATGCACAGGGGTTACTAATTTTTAAATTTCAGACTTCATGTGGTAGATATTGCGTGATGCCCATGACAGACAGATACACAAATAATTCATTTTATTAATATAGATGTGGTCTGGTATTTAAAAATATGGCTCACACCAAAATGGAAGGGAAAGGGGAAAGTATCACCTAAGCAGAACTGAAGAGGTGCACCAGAGAAATGAGGAGGGAGGTAGCTGCCTGTTTTAAGTTTTCTAATTTGATATATATGTGTGTATATAAATGTATATATATATATATATATATATAAAGTGATAAAATTAGCTCCTTTTAAAGGACGTTTTACGTGAAATGGTGCAGTTCTTAGATAAAAGTAAGAAATATAGAGCTAGCCTTTCTTAAACAAGTAAAGTCATTTTTAAAAGGTGACAACTGAACACTGTAAGGTTAAATTGAGGATTGCTTTTGTAGTTTTAAGCTTCAGATCTGCAATTCCTATAAGAAATATTAAGTGTGAGGATATTTGCCTTCAAGTAGGTGGCTCCCTTAAATTAAGTTCCCGTGTGACGCCCATTTTTCCAATATGGTGTCAGCTACCCACATTGAAATTTTCACCCCATTTGAGGGTAAATACTTAAAAAAGACATAAGTTATATTGTTCAACTATTTGTTGTTGGCAATATCCTAGAATAACTACCCCGTTATTTAAAAATCAGGCGTGAGTGATTAGAAGAATAATTGGTTTGTTTCAGCTGTTGACCAGCTCGCCCATGACAGTAGGAGAGCTGGTGCTGCCCCTAGTGGCGGAGTTTGGAGTTCAGAAATGTCTTCTGTTGTTGGCGGGATCCCTGGCCAAGGTGGACCCTGCGGCTGACGTCAGCCTCTTGGAGGGTGACATCCTCCTAGTGGAGGAGGGCAGGAGGGAGACAAATCCCCGAGGAGGTGAGAAAAGTTGCATTAAAACAGAGGTCATCGTTAACTAGGGTCTCCTGATTCAAGTGTAATGTGGGCCTTGTCTCCACCTAAAGTCTCCAGTCAGCAGGTATTAAACAACTATCCTCAAACGACACTCAGCCAACCAGCGTTTCAAAAATAGTGCCGTACAGACCCTCAGCCAAAATTTCCCCTCCCTTCCCAGTCAGACATTATTGCAACAATAATACTCTGGGATATCTGACAGTATCCCTCCACAGAATGCGACATCAGGTTCCGGCTGACGGAAGGTCTGCTCCACTCGGAATGCGAGTACCACCGGGCGTTAGGCTCAGCAAAGGAGCTATACGGGGGAGCTTTCAGGAAGCTGATGTGCCTGGATGAGGAGGAACACAGACTTCTTTTCGGGGGGCTGGACTTGCTACAGGCCACTAGCAAGGAGCTGTGCGCAAAGGTCAGTTCAACCGGCCATGAAGTAGGAACACAGAAACGTATGCGTAAGAAACACACTGATAGTGTGTCGGCAGATGCAGGGATACTCTTAGTTACTCTTAAATGGTTAACTCTATTTTATTTACACTTTTAAAGTATTTTCATCCCAAGTAGCTGTGTCGATTTTAAAATGTTACTATTTCTATTATCTCAGTTCTTGGTTTCCGGTGTTTTGATCTCAGTTATAGGTTCCAAATTCCACTTAATCAAACCAATCTAAAGCCATTTGATCTTCATTGCCTTCATATTTGTGTTATATGAGTAGCTACAAAACTTGTTATTCGACGGGTCAGTAGACACGCATGATGCAAATAGTTTGCGAATTAAAAATTAGATCTTAGAACTAACTTTATAGGAACCAAAATTGGGTCCGGTTTTGAGGAAATAGCCTACATACCCCAGATACCGAACAACCGAACCGGCCTACTCCTAAAACACATTAACTTTTTTTCCAAAATGGTTTTCCACTCTATCTCTACGCATATGCGGGTATACTTTCTCTAAATATAACCTCCCTAAACACTGAAACCAATAGCGTAGTTAGTAAGAATATAACCCGGACGGGTGGTAAGACGCGGTGCTAAAGAGACTACCCGCTCCGGTAGATGCATGGTCTAAGGCGTCACTCCCGTGTTGACTAGACTGCCGATGCCATGGCGAGTGAGTTTAGAACCTTTGCCGGGTGCACTGAAGTTTTTTTTACACTTTCCCTCCACGCAAATGAGAGTACACTTCCTTTAAATTCAACCTTCTTAATTCCTAGCTCAATAGCATATGAACCGCCTCGGTGGCGTAGTTGGTTAACGCGCTTGTCGTGTTGAGCTCGACTGCTGAGGACGGGAAGATCGAGGTTCGAATCTCGGTCGGGTGAACTGAGGGTGGTTTTTCCTAAATGGTTTTCCACTCTCCCTCCACGCAAATGCGGGTTCACTTCCTCTAATTCAACTTTCCCAATTCCTAATCCATTAGAGTAATTAGTACTTAAAGCGTATAACCCGAACGGGTAGTAAGACGTGGTGCTAAATATTATTATTAATATTATTATAATAGCATATGCGTATAACCTGAACTTAGTAAAATGCGGTGCTAAATAAAACTAATATTTTATGTATTGAGCAGAGTTCACCCCATTAAACTAAATACGTCTCAAACAAACGGTATGGCGCAATCTTACATACTTTTTAATATCGGCCTAGTCTGTATTTTATAAAAAAACTACCCTGAATTTTTTATTCTGTTTTTAAAAAAGGACAACATTTATTTGGTTTTGTATTAAATATCTCCTAGTAATACTTTTTGAACAAAACCGTTAAAGCCATTTTTAAAACTTTGAATTCTCAAAAATCAGACATGTGTAAATTAGGTACTCTTGATTTTAAGGCTATAATAAAAATCACGATTTTGCCCCGAGGTATGATCGACCATATAACATAAAAAATCAGTTTGAATGAAATCCATCAAACAGTTTTGTCTGTAATCGCAGCTATGGCCCGTCTACGACCAACATACCCGCTTGTCGGACTCGCAACTACGCAATCTCAAATGCAGTTGTAATTACGCTTCCCTTGAATACAAAATAGACTGTCTACAATGAAACGTCGTAAGATGTAGTTTCAACCAATAGGAACCAACAGCAAACATGACTATAAAAGTCAAATTCATATTAATGTTTTCAAATAAGAAATAAATATTTAAATGGTTAAATATATATAATTTTTTTGAAAATCTCGTATTCTGTAATATACATTTCCAAGAGCTGTTGTCATAGACCAAATAACTTCAAATTATTTGATTTTAGTAATACATCCATATTTGTTTTTTATTGGCTGAACGTAAGCCAACGCAACTACATAAACGCAAGAGATGGACAATGTTCATCTCCTCCCGACAAGCGGGTCCGACAGTTCCGACATACGATTGTGTTTGCGTAATCTATTGTAGACAGACAATATTACGTTATTGCGTAGTTGCGAGTCCGACAAGCGGGTGCGTTTGGTTGTAGACGGGCTACAGACACAAACAGATAGAGGGACAGATATAATTGTAAGAGTGACTTTTTTGAGTTCGTGAAGTTAGAAAATGTTCACGATTAGACCTACAATACTTTATCAATATGAAAAAGATGACTGAATCGAGCCAAATAGTGTTTTTCATTTATTAAAAGTGCAAATCCTTGCTGATAGAGACATGTTAGTGACCTACATCAATAGGCGCGTGGACTAAAATCAGGAGCATTTATATAGTCATCAAGTGCAGCGATTCTTAATCGGGGGGAGGAGGGTTTCGAAAAAATAATTTAAAACGTTATTTGCTTATTATTGAAGTCAATTATTTTAAATTTTACGTTATGGAAGAAAAAATTCGATGATCGTAGGTATGTAAGTATAGTAGAGACTCGATTTTCCAGGGGAGGGGAAGCACGGATTTTATAAATAATGGATAATTTAAAAAATCACTTCCCGTCTATTTACTTTATGAATTAATTAAATGTCCTTTATTTATTTGTTTTCTCTCTGAGGGTTGTACTAATTGCCGTTACTTTTCAGTGCGTGCAAAGCGGTGATAGTGATTGTTCTGAGGATGATTTAAAAGCATTTGAAACGAAAAATTATAGGCGTAAATGTAAAAAATTATATAAAAGTAAACAAAGGAAATAATATACAAGTTATATCAAATTAGGATTTATCGGCGTAGAAATCGATTGAATTCCGAAGCCACAATGTGTTGTTTCCAGTGTAGTCGGTCCTTTCAAATGAATGTACGAAACCAAATAAATTTAGAAGGAATTTAGAAACAAAGCAACAGCAATATAAAGATAAACCAAAAGAGTTTTTCGTAAGAAAAAAGGATGATCTGAAAAATCAGAAGTTCTTAATAAACGCAACTACCGTTACAAATAAATCATTAGTTCAAGCTTCGATTTTATGTCTTAAAACTACACTGAATACGGACCAAGAGCAGTTAATTAGAAATTTTAAGCATTATCTGTGGTTTTTATTACAAATATATGAATCAACTGACATTTCCGATAAGAATACTTGTTTGGAATATGTGAGATTTATTGACCATATTAAAGAATATATATCCGAAAAACATTTGTTTTTCTTAGAATTGTAAACTGACACAACAAGTGAAAACAAAGTTAATAAAATAAATTAATTTTTCCCATCCAATGACTTACATTGGCAGAGCTATGTCAGAATATGTACTGATGGTGCAGCTGCTATGACAGTCCTGTCCTTAGTTTCAAAGTGTTTGGAAGTTTCACGATTTTAAGTTTAAAGTTTTGTACTAAAATTAAATTTGACACACAAATAGTCGGGCAGTAAATCAAATTCAATTTAAATTTAATTATTTCATAATTTGTGTAACATTTCAGTGTTCAGTCACGTAATAATTTTTGTACGTTGAATTTATTTTGTAAAGGTGAAAATAAAGTTTATAAAAATGTACAAACCTAACAG
>CABEEJ010002147.1:45854-122176 GCA_901482245.1 Timema douglasi
GGGGGGGGGGGGGGGGCGTGTTATTTCTCCCTGAAAATAATTCCCTCTTGACTGGAATAAACTACTCCCTCCCCTAGAATAAACTTGCCACCACTCTAGATCTATTTTACTTCCCGCTGATATTATTGAATATGAAGTTGAAAAATGGCCTTAAATCAAACTCCAAAATAGCTTCTAGAGTCACCGAATTTTCAAAAATGTTCTGGAGGAAGAACACATCAAACAGAATCTATAATAGGCAACTAATTCTGAAGGGAGAACACTTCAAATAACTTCTATAAGAATTTACTTATAAAACATTTTCCAATAAAAGACCATTCAAAATGTTTTCTAGAGAAATACCATTTTCAAAGATTTGCCTAAATAGATCATTCTAAATAACTTGTAAGAGCATTCAAATTTCATAAGTTTTCTGAAGGAGAACCACTCCAAATACCTGCTAAAGCAGTATAATAGATTTTAAAAAAAGGCGAGAACCACTTTGAATAGGTTCTAGAGGCATTCTAATTTCAAAAGTTTTACTAAGTAGGACTACTCAAAATAGCTTATAGAAGAGTCTAAGTTGAAAAAAAAAATACAGATGAGGATTACTTTATGTTCTTCTCTGATGATTAAGAGAGCAAAAAACAAGAAAATCATGCCCCGAATAATTTTTAATTTTATTATATCCGCGTGCATTCTGTTGGCTATTTTATTAACTAAATTTATCGAGTCTAATGAAAGTACATTGCTGCCCCGACAGGTAGCGTTGAAGTTCAATTCGCCACTCGTTGGTCTGGAGAAATTGTGTTGACCGTAGTCCCTTGTGGAGGCAAACAACTTATAAGTATAGTATTATAAAATAATATTCATTTTTGTCTTTCTTTAACTGTCTAGACCAGTGTTTCCCTAATCTTGGGTCGCGACCCATTGAAGGGTCGTAAGAATGTTCTTTTGGGTTGCAGGATGGTCTTGATTTTTTTTTAAATCTTTATGAAATATTACAATTACAAACACTTCATCAAACTGGGACATTATGAAGAATTACTGCAACTCTGAAATTATCAATGATGTCAAAGTTTTGAAACTTTCCTGTACTCGAATTTTGGACCCAGCTCAAGGACAAGCCCATTATTATTTGGAAAGTTTAAAAAGCCCTCTTCTGACAATATAGCCTACTTCTGTGAAAAAGGATTTTCAGGTCTTGTACCGATCAAGATCCTCATAATGATTTGTATAGCTCTTAAAACTCGAAGAGCTCATCTACAAAATGAAGCACCATCAAGGTTATCACTGAAAAACCATGTTTTTGTCACTTACCAAATTTTCCACGGGAACATATTGTGTAATTTTTTAATTGTAAGATTAAAAAGTTACTGAAATTGTTTAAATTTAATTGGTACCATCTATCGATACAAAATAAAAACTCAAAGAACTCTCACCTAAGGTGAAACAGCAGTAACTTCCTAGTTTTTATAGTATCGACTGAAATAAATTTTTTCGTCAATTACATATCATTATAATAAAGTTACATTTTAATTAAATATTGTGCTTTACATTTTGTTTGATTATATAACTATTGAAATAATACTGTGTATTTTGTTTAAATTAATTAGATTAAATGAATTTAATCAAAACTAACATGAAGATAGTAAGAAATTGAAACTAGTTGTAATAATTATCTGTGTCGTCAGGCTTGAAAGATATTGTATTTAGGGTTGCGATCAAAATGGTTTGGCTAACATTGGTCAAGCTCTAGACCCTGCTTTATGAGATAATGAAAACCAAAGTGTAAAAGTGTAAATTTATGAAGATTTAATAGATAAAATCTTTTTATAAATTTGAGATGTATGATTGTATTTTTACATTATTTATTTTTTACCAAAACTCTCTCAGATTATTAGGACGATATTTGGTCCAAAAAAGGATAAAGCTACTGGGGAATGGAGGAGGTTACATAATTATGAGATACATACCCTGTACTCTTCACAAGACATCGTTAGGATAACAAAGTCTCGTAGATTACGGTGGGCAGGACATGCAGCGTGAATGGGAGAATATAGAACCGTGTTCATAATATTGAATGGCAAACCCAATGGGAAGAGACCATTGGGAAGATCCAGACGCAGATGACAGGAAAACATTAAAATGATATAGGGCGTAAAGAGTTGGACTGGATAGAACTAGCTCAAGATAGTGATAGGTAGCGGATTTTTTTGTAAATGCGGCAATAAACTTTCGAGTTCCTAATGACATAAAGTGCGTACGTAAATAAGCAACAGTAAATCAGTAAATTATTATAATAGTATAAAATTAATAATGTGTAAAGGCCCATGGCAAATTAAGCCTACGCCTAATTTAACTATTGCATTATAAAACACGAGTTGGTAAATACACTAAGTGCTCAATATATTGTTACCATCCCCTTGATATTATAACATGTTTCATGTGTTCTCTTTAAAAGGCATTTCAATAAATAAGTAATATTAGTAAATATTTCAGAAGGGTGTGGACTGTGGAACAACCATCAAAACGCCTCTTAACCCTAACTACTTGCCTGTCTGATAATATAATGATTGATATACTATTTTGTGGCCTTGCATTGCAAACTTTGATTGTAAAATGTTCTTAATAATAATTTATAAAAAAAAACATTTCTTACATCCAATCAAATACTCCTATATTTTTTATTTCTTTTCTGTGGTATTGTGGTAAGCGTTCCTGGTTAAAAATGTATAGGTCCCGGGTTCGATCCCCAGTGCTTCCAAATATTTTTCTGTGATGCAGTGGGTCTAGAACGGGGTCAAACTCAGCCTCGTGAGGACATATTAGGAGCTACTTGAATAAATAAGTATCAGCTCCGGTTTAAAAAACCGAGATTAACGGCTAGAAGACTCATTTTGCTGATCACATGACACTTTCATCACTTACGGTGGTTGCCGCTCTTGTAGGCTCACTTCATGGAATTCCTTTATGATTTTTCGATTCGATTCATAAATACCCAGAGAAATAATCGATTTGAAAATGAGAGCTAAAAAATCGATTAATCGAGAGTAGAAAATTGATTTTAGTAAAGATCGATCATCTCTAAGACAGAAATTATAAAACATATTATATTGCAGGTATTAGTTCTGTGTTAGTTTCCATTCGGGAATTTTAGTGACTCTTTTAATATGTATTACAGTATCTCTTTTGAATATAAATCATGACCTGTTCTAAAATTTAGCCCATTCACTCGAAACCTCTTCAGTTATATGAGTTGTAGTACCGTTTAACCTTTTATTAAAATTACTCGCTTTATTAAAGGTAGGGGTAAAGGCGTGGGGGCTAATGCCCTGCTATATTCAAGGGGAATCACTGCCTTGATTTTACTTAAATATCCCATAGCATTCACTCTCATCACGAGTCCTTGGATTACTTAGGACTATCACAATGTGTTGTGAAGTTGGGACTCGAATCTTGACCGGATGTAATAAGTTATATTCCCCCCCCCCCCTAAATAATTTTCCATTCTCCTTCCATGAAAATGCAAGTATATTTACTCTAAATGCTACCTTTCCCATCCTTACCCCATTAAGAGTAAATAAGCGAATAACACAGACAAGTGGTAAGACATGAAGAACGAGTACAAATCAAAACCATTCTTGGTGTTGAGCAAGCTGCTAGGTAATTTATCGAAATAACTTTGACCCGCTTCAGTGGCCGCATAGTCTAAATCGCTACTCTCGTAGTAGACGAGACTGCCGATGACGGGGAGATCGAGGTTAGATATCGGTCGGCTGTACTGA
The DNA here is from genome assembly GCA_901482245.1 of Timema douglasi. NCBI lineage: Eukaryota > Metazoa > Arthropoda > Insecta > Phasmatodea > Timematidae > Timema > Timema douglasi. The sequence goes on from CABEEJ010002147.1 coordinate 49,622, forward strand.
GGATGTTTTTTTTTTAAAATGACTATCCACTCTCCCTCTATGCAAATGTGGGTTCAAGTTCCATCTAAATATAACCTTTCTAATCCCTAAAAGCATTGGCGTAATTAGTATATGAGCGTATAACCCGAACCGGTAGTAAGACGTGGTGCTAAAAATAAAATGTTTGTGTAATAGTAGAGAACTCATATTATACCTATAGTGTAGATTGATACTAAAATACATTTTTGTTTTGTTGCAGATCCAAGCTGTATTGGAGAACTGGGACCAAGAAAAAACGCAACTTGGTAAGTTGGTCAGTGTGATCCAGTAAACCAGGGGGCGTATGTAGCCTTCGTTTATCCTGAAAAGTAGTAAGCTTACCTTACATGAATACACCATGCTGTAACTCAAAATATTTGGCCACACATCAAGATAAGACTGATACCATTCAGGGTAAACGGAGTGTAGACCTGACCATTCGCCATAGGAGTAGTGGTAACTGACAGCTAGCAGAAGATGTAAAAAACCGTTAAAAGAAAATTAAAAACCGAGTGTTTGTTGTAAACGTTTTTACTGCCAAAAGTGACATCAAATATATATATACCTGCAGATCAAATGGTTTGGTGAATGATTACATTAAAGTAGATCTAACAAGGGGCGGAAGTGGTGTGGGGGGTTCGGGGTTCAATCCTCCCCGAAAGTTTACAGTAAAAAACTTAAACTGCCTTATTTATGGTTTAAACAAAACAAGAAAACTCGAGTATACAGATATTCTTATGTTTAAGTACATTAAAAAAAAATTGTTTGTGATTGTATTCATTATTAAGGCAACAAATCTGGGTAGACTATGACACAATATTGACAACGGAAATAGAAAGTATTAGGGATGTGGGTAGAACTGTGGATTAGGAAACGACAAAAACTTTAAACTAATAGAATGGTAGTTCCAAGAACACATTGCAAATGATAGTATCTAAAAGAAAGAAGAATGAAAGGGTTTGACAAGAAGGGGGCTGGGGGTCCAGATATCACCCCCCAAACAGCTTGCAGTTAATACATTTGGTCAAGTTGGAAATACCTTTATTTGAAAAGTGTACAATTTTTGACTATGTTTCAGGGGTTACAACCTTTACTACGAGCACATTTTTAAATTTCTAACTTTATTAGAGAGATAAAATAATCTCTAAAACTATCCATGTTGGGTCAGTGGTGGCAGAACCTTATATTATGTGCAAAGGGAGGGCAACTAACTAAAAAGGTATTTTTGAGGGACCTGTCCCCCTTACCCCAGCCTAAGAAGTTTCGATAGCCGTCCCTCGGAAAACGTTTGAAAATTGGTTGTCTTTAAGCTATTGGCATGGTCTCTCTGTAGCCCTCGAATTAAAAAAAAAATTACTACTCTAAAATCTATTTAGGCCTTCCTTCATGTTTTTAAAATAAAATTATGATGCCCCTAAAATATATTTAGAACGGCCCTTACCTGATTTAAAAAAAAAAGTAATTAAATGCCTTTAGATTAAGTAGCTATTTGGATCTATTTCTAATCATATCACATTCTCAAATATAGGAGGGTTGGGAAATAGATTCAGACGGGACAAACATTAATTTTAGGGGACAATTCAGGCTTGGAAGGACATTCTATGTAAGTTTCTAAACTTTAAACAAAAGTAAAGCAATTAATGTATTTAATCCCTGCCCTTAGTTACCATAAAAAAATTAGCTCCAGGTAGCTTCTAAAGGCATTTAATTTTACTAAATTCTTTTTACCTAAGGCCCTGAAATTTTGACTTGGCTACGGCCTTGAATCTAGCAACTTTTTCTAGGTGTCGGCTAGCATCACACTTAAGGTGAATGGACTATACATTGTGTAAAGCCCTATATTAAATGTTAATTTTTCCAATCGTGTTTGATAGTCTTAATTGTAAATGTTGTAACTGAAAATGAGGTTTGAGACTCTTATTATAAATCAAATTACATCTGACCTCTGATCAAGTCACCGATTATTGTTCGTGAACCGGCTCATAGACTGAGCATACTTAGCCATTTCTCCAGAAAAATTATTAGCACCGCGTCTTACTACCCGTTCGGGTTATACGCACTTACGCTAATCTGTAATGGCAGGGTGATTGTGAGATGAAATGAAGGACCTACAGTTTAACGTGGAATCCGAACCACGGTGGAGGCCTGGCATTCCCCACATTCACAAGATGTCTTGTCAGAGGTGAAGGAAGGGTTTGGTAATCAGATAAATCTTTCCCGGGACCAAACCCCGGCCGCCAGCATAGAAGTCTGACACCTTACCCCTAGACCACCAGGTCACCATTTCTCCAGAAAAAGAAAGGACAAACATCTCTCTGATAGTGACTGAAATGACGTAACCAAAGTCCATTCAATATAAATATAAATATTGTTATGTCACTAAAGGAACAATGTGGCGGAATGTATAAAATGTTGGTTCTACGTGCGTACATACATACATACATGCATACAAACATACATACATACACACATACACAATCATACATACATACATACGTACACATACATATACATACATACACATACATATACATACATACATACACATACATATACATACATACATACATACATACATACATACATACATACATACATACATACATACATACATACATACATACATACAACACATACATATACATACATACATACACACATACACAATCATACATACATACATACAAACATACATACATACATACATACACACATACACAATCATACATACATACATACATACATACACACATACATATACATACATACATACACACATACATACATACGTACATACATACACACACACACATCGATTTCACCCTCTGTCCTTCCATTTTTACAGAACATTCTGCCCAGATACACAAAATCAACCACTTGTTCTAACAGCTTTCCACTTAAACTAAGCTGACAATCATTCCCTGATCCGTCCTCATCAAAAACTATCGCCTTAGTTTTGGAGACATTTATACGAAGATCCAATCTGCATATCGCCACATTCAAACGATTTAATGCATTCTGCAAGTCATTATCACTCTCGGACATTAATACGGCGTCATCTGCATATAAAAGCACTCTTACATTCACATTGTCCATTTGCACACCAACCACATCCTCACAAGCATCTCTCATACACTTATCCATGAACACATTAAACAACCATGAAGACATAACATCACCTTGTCTAAGAACCTGTTCAATGTCAGACCATCCGCTCAAAGCTCCATTCACCATAACGCACGCTTTACTTTCATCATACACCGCATAACTGCATTTACTAACCATGCGTCCACACCATGCTCTCTAAAAACATTCCATAACACACTCTTATTCACCCGATCCTATGCTTTCTCCAGATCAATGAATGCACAATACACTTTTTTTTTACTGCTATACATTTCTCAACCACTTGTTGCAATGCAAATATCTGGTTCATACAACCTCTACCTGGCATGAGCCACATTACGCACCCCAAATCTTGTCCGCAGTTCGTTCATGCACTCTCTTAGTTAAAACTCTCCCAAAAACTTTGCCTGGGATACTTTATACAAAGGAACAATGACGGTATTCTTCCAGTGATTAGGAACGTTTGAAACCCCAGCACACACAGTGAACAACTCAAACAATCTGGCAAGTATTACCATGCCCCCACACTTAACCATTTCACTTGTGATCCCATCTACGTCCGCAGCTTGGCCATTCTTTACCATTTCTTAGGTTCTAACACCTCATCCTCGTTAATTCTTTCACTCATCATAACATTTTCCCTATTTTCTGCTACTTTCTCCATATTTTCGCCATACCATTCCTCAATTACTCCCTTCATAACTCTCTTATACTGTTTTTATCCCAAATCATCTCACCACATTCATTTTGAATGCTGTAGGTATTTTCCTTCCGCTCCTTGTTTGGCTCTCTACCCAAGTCCAGAACAGCTTCTTATTTCCTTCAAAATTATTCTGCACTCTTTTTCCTTCTTTTAATCTGATTGGTGACCTGGTGGTTTAGGGGTAAGGTGTCGAACTTCTGTGCTGAGGGTCCGGGGTTCAATCCTCGGTCCCGGCACAGATTTATCTGATTACCAAACCCTTCCTTCACCTCTGACAAGACATCTTGTGAATGTGTGGAATGCCAGCCCTCCACCGTGGTTCGGATTCCACGTTAAACTGTAGGTCCTCCATTTCATCTCGCAATCACCCTACCATTGCACATTAGCTTTAATCTAATTTTCTCTGTACTCTCCTTTACTACTTTCTATGCATTAATCTTTCTCTTTGTGTATATGTGCCCCAACTTCTTACGTTCTGTTTCGCTCTTCACAGCAATAACTCGTTTGTATGTATCGGGGGTATATTTAGAATGTACTAGGTGTGGTGTGTATTATGGGTAGACTGATTTTGGGGGGGGTTATTTGCAAGTCCAACTGTTGTGTATAATGACATACAATTATAAGAATGCGATTATATTCGCGCTTATTCCCAAGCAAATTGAACAAAACAAACTATTTCAACTTGAACCTATGAGATTGCACTGAAATCTTATGATTGGTTTAGAATTCGTCACGTTTCTGTTCTACTCTTGTCGTTGGGCATAATTTTAGAGGAAGTGCACTAGCATTGCCCCGGTTGTCTCTACCGATACTCTCTTTCTTTGTCAGACAAACGGTGGCGTATACAAGTGGGAAAATAAAGTAAATATTAGGAGGCTGGAACATACGGCAAAAGAAGAAAATATCTACAGTGAATGTAGTTTATTGATTAAGAAACATTCATTCAGTTATATATTTATATAGTTTAGTACATTAATTATATTCTATATTAAAACATGGAGAAGTGATCAATCAGAATTTAAACCATAATAATAATGAAAATAGAAAATAGGGTAACAGGAGTTAATCCTTAATCTTGAAAACGAGCCAAGGCTACAAAACAATTAAATTCAGGCTAATGAGCCTGCACAACAATTAACTAGTCATTAGTAAGAGCTTGAAGAAGACGCCCAAGAGTCCGTGGATGGAACACTTCCTAACTTGTCGATTTAAAGTAGATGTTATATTATTTTAACAGCCATGTCTGCGGCGTGCTGGTGTGACGTAGTGGCCAACCATCTCCAGAGCAGTAGACGGGGTGAGTAGAGTCGAGGTCTGTCAATGTTCTCGGAGCGAATATTTGAAAACTAATACAATACATACTCTGGGAGGCAGGTATTGTATACCATCTCGAACAGATGGACATGGGGTGGTCGAGGGTGGAGCCTAGACGGCTGTAGATGGTACTAGAAGCGTCCCGCGCAGCTGGCCGGGCGGAGAGCGCAGAGCAGCGACGAGCGTCAGTTCATAGTAGGGATGTGGTATAGAAAGAAAAGTATTGATGCTTTATTCATTAAAAGTATCGGAAGAAAAGTATCAATAACAGTAAGTATTGGTATCGAAACGCATGTAAACTTTTCTGTTTCGTTTGCTTGGGGGACTTTTGAGTTGACTAAAAAAGATTATTTTGTTTAGTTTCTAATGACCTTGCTCATTTATAAAGGAACGGGTGATAGATGTGTCGCTACTTGCCCTGTCAGGCATCAGGCTGTGCTGATAAACAAAGATGAAATAACAGCTATGAGTTATGATAAGCTAAAAAAAGATTGAGTGCTAGAGTTGCTTCTGGCTTATCAAGCAGAAAATGGGTAAGAACTGAGAGTTGAGAAATAGTCTCATTTGTTCTTCTTCCACACTCCAACCTATTAAACATTTAATCCCAGCATGAGTGAAGATAACAAAAAATTTGTTTCTTTCGGTACCGGAGTGAGTACTAATATCAGTAAAAGTATCGGAAAAAGTATTGAGTATTAGTGAAGTATCGATACTTTTTTCACATCCCTAGTTCATAGTTGACGACTCTTCGGGCCGTATACAATAACTTGACTAAGGGCTGGTCTTATGACTCCTGGATAAATATTAATCTGACAGATAAATATTTATATCTGGTCGGTAAGTTAAAAGTTCGTCTTATGACTGCCAGATAAAATGTATTTATCCATCACCTTTTTATCGGGAGGTTTAAGTTCCTGATAACTTTTATCTGAAAGTTAAAATGGCTGTTGCCATAGTGACGCGTTGTTTTTAATGAGATTTCACCTATCAGAGTCTGTTTTTAGGTTAAAATCTTGGTTCACGTGTTTATTAAGCACAAGCCCAGGCTCTAACTATATAAAAAGTTAGAACATTTAATTCACACTTTTATACAAACTGACAAGCTATTTGTAGTTATATCTATATAAGAACAAATTATCAAAATGTGAGTACAATAAATTAAATTTTGTAAACGTTGTACCTAACTATTAACCACATTTTGGCAGACACCTAAATTGGTACTTGCAAGACAACTTAGCTTCTGCGCCCACGTGATGCCATCTTTTTACTTGCACTCGTTTAGCCGCCATTATTTAACAAAATTTAGAGCGTTGTAGCTACTAGACAGGTTGTACGCATGCGCGCACCAGTAAAAACAGTACCAACCATGCGTTTTGTGCATAAAAATATAATTATCCTACAGATATCTATCTGGGAGATAAATTCAGTTCATAATACGCGTAAAATATAACTGTGGCTGATAACCTTTATCAAAGTGAAGTTGGCAGCACCACTAACGGCACAAATTCTGAAACATATGCCAATATTTAGTGCTGAATTTGTGCCACAAGAATATCCTATCCCCATAATTTGTGCCACAGCGGGTTCCCATCGAAAGGTTGATAAAATACACTGTAACAAAAATAACTAAGTACATTCAGCTGGGGTTCAAACCTCGACCTCCCTGTCACCGCTGGGCCAAACAAAACGACACTGTCGCCTCTGTTTGCGCACTCACCCGGGCAGACACTCAGTAAAAACGCGTCCAGGAAAACACGAGAATTTCAAGTAACATGTTAAAATTCTGGGGAAAATCTACATTTTTTTAGGTGACCTGGTGGTCTAGGGGTAAGGTGTCAGACTTCTATGCTGGCGTCCGGGGTTCAATCCTCGGTCCCAGCAAAGATTTATCTGATTACCAAACCCTTCCTTCACCTCTGACAAGACATCTTGTGAATGTGAGGAATGCCAGGTCTCCACCGTGGTTCGGATTCCACGTTAAACTGTAGGTCCTCCATTTCATCTCACAATCACCCTACCATTGCACATTAGCGTAAGTGCGTATAACCCGAACGGGTAGTAAGACGCGGTGCTAATAATAATAATAATACATTTTTTTTAAAAAAGATTTTGCTTAACTTGAAAGCTATTACAGTGATACTCCTCGACGAACTGTCACGTCTGTATTGTCACCTAGTCGGGTGGGTGCCAGGGCGCTATATACTTAGTGATGGTTAGCGTGTCCGTCTATGTATTGTCTGCATTTAAAGACGAGGAAAGAGGACATAGGATCCAGGGCGCGGACTCTTGTTAACATGCGAATAAGATGTGTCCCCGGAAGCGGTCAGGGGAGATGCAGTAGCCATTGCGCTTCAAGAAGACCGAGATTGAATTAGTTCCTAGGTCGTATTTCTTAGATATTTAAATTGAAAATACTAAACCTAAAGACATTAATTTTTTTTCTTAGATGTACGTGGCCTTAAGAATTCAAATTATGGTAAGCAATGTGATCATTCAACAATTATTATTGTGACTTTCACTTGAAAACTAAAAATTTCGAACTTTATTATACTGACTCTTTGGAACGTATATTCAAAGTTTTTTAAATAGCCATTCAAGAAGAAAGAAGTACTTTCCTTTGAGTGCTTATGGCCAGTCAGAACTATAATATAATCTGTTGTCAACCATTATGTATTGAAATTATAATTTGTGAAAAGATAACACTATTACGCAAGTAATATAACATCTGAGGAACAGGAGACATTCTATCAAATTAAATATCAACTATGATCAAACTATAGTAGCCAATTATTTAACTTAGTACAAAATACGCAACTATTTCATAATTGTACGCTCGTGAAACTTATTTTCACTGGCTAAAGTTTACATTTTGTAAATCCATTAAAAAAAAAAGATAAAAAGTGTTAATACGAAGTCTCTCAAAATAAAATCCTTATTTCTAAAGTTAATTTTTTTTTGCTGTGTAACCAGCTTATCATTTACATTAGAACGGCCACGTCAAATACCCAGAAAAATGTACGTAGTGAGGGGCGCTAGCCCTTGTGGAGATTTTGGATCGTGTTGTCATGGGAGGTAATTGGATGGTGTGGTGTAGCTCAAAATCTGTACCAGAAGATGAACTGCCTTCGTCTCGGTAAGTTTAGAATGGTATTCCTGGAATATTGGGGTACCCGTGGTTAATTGGTAATGGGAATGAATAAGTGTTTAAGGGCCTTGGTTTTATCCCAGATGGCGCATTAACGATTATAATGTATTATTTTATTGCCTATTCTCTTAGTTTTCATCAACTCGGCCTTGTTTCAAACCTTATTACTGGTAAAAAGTTCCTTAGTTTTAATCAACTCGGACTAGTTTCAGATCTTGCTGCTAGTAAAAAGTTATATAGTTTTCATTCACTTGACCTGGTTTCAAACCTTTTTACTAGTAGATATACTTATATTTATCTGATTTACTAACACACCAAGTGATGGTGGCACGCCAGCCTATTTACCTTTGGTAGTAAGTTGTCATAAATCTGTGCCTAGCTTCTGGCTGTGTACGTAATGTCCCCGTGATGTCCTGTGGAACCTGGAAGCAGGCTAATAAGCTGCTTCCGTTTCAGGTTTACACTCTCGCCTTATAGGATAGAAGAGAATATTTTTTTATTTGTCTCGTAATTATAGTTTAATGATCGTGTTCACTTGATGAAGTTGTCTCAGTGACGTGCGTTGTTTTTCTTGTTCGTAACGAGATCTTCCGACAAACTTGAACAAATTAATTGGCTCTTGATGCGTTGTCCGATTATCGACAAGGTCTCGTAATGACACGGAGAGACAGGTGGTCGTGCGTAGGCTTGGGACAGAGATTACTGTCCGGTGGTTGATTAGGAGGTCCCCGGCTCGAGCCAGGGGCTGGTGCTGCATTCATCTGTATATTCCTAGGACTGGGGTTGAGGTGCTGTCCTAGCTTGGATTACTTTTTAACGAAGTTTGGCTAAACTGATAGTGTAAGGGGCTTTGACTCTGGAGGCTGGGATTATATCCCGGAACTAGTGAACTGGGCCGAGATAGCTTTTTTAAAAAATTTTGTGCTAGTTCTACAACCCCTAACTCTTGGATTAGTTAGTTAACGCTACTGTAAACCAGGACTGAGAATAAACCCAGGACACAACTGAGAAACTGTTAACAATAATAAACGTATTATCCTCATCAGTGGGCACGTGGACTAGATGTCGACTTCATTTAATCTGGTTTGCCAGTTGTTAGGGAGATTGTGGTTCTAATCCCGGCTGTGTTTATGCGGGGTATTGTTTTGTATCCTAAATGATTTTCCACTCTCCCTCACATTTTATTTTTAATTCTACTTTCCGCAATCGTGTCCCACAAGTGTAGTTAAAATTGACATTGGCCAAACAAGTGATAAGATGCATTGGAGGGAAATGCCAATTAGAAATCTTCTTAATACCACACGCAGCACACACCTACCAGACTCAAGAAATATAGTCTTACTACCCATCCAAGCTACCCGCACATTTTTTACTTACGAGGGTAAGGATTGAGATAGTTTAATTTAAAGGAAATGTACCCGAATTTATGTGGAGACGAAGTTGAAAACCATTTAGAGAAAATCGCCTCAGTACGCCTGACCAGAATTCGAGGCCGGACCTCCCTGTCACTAGCAAACCAAACCAGCGGAGACCAACAACTCCTTTTTCCGAGAGCCTACCGGCGCCGGTCGCTCTTATTTATGAATGTTTGTAGACACTCGTCATTGATAAGTGTCATTATTGTGATATATTTGTTGTGCTACTAACGATAGCTGTGCTTTGTCCTGACATTAATTGCGTTGGTTGTGTTTTGTTTGCAGGTGGTCTGTTCTCCGAGGAGTTGTGGGAGAAGTACGAGGAGTATCAGGAGTTCTACAGACCGGCCAGACAGTGAGTGGAACTTTTTATCTTGGATTTGGAGTTATTTTTAATAAAGTTTGAAATAATTTTTTTAGTAAAATAAAATAAGGAAATATGCCCAAGTACAAGAATTTGTAATGTTGGTAGGGCTACCTGTAATTAAAATACTATAAAAAGCAAACAAAATTCCCCAATTTAAATTAAATACGGATAATCGAGCTTTGTTCTCTAATATTATTATTTAAATAACCATATAAACATAATTTAACAGGGGCTAAAAAAAAGGCTCAACTTTGAATTTATTTAGGATTTATGTATACCATTTAGGCTAACATTTATGATGCTCAAAATATTTTTAAAAATCTCATTGTCTCAGGCCCTTTTCAAATCATTTAATTAAAATTCAACTTTTTATATATATCTAATATCCTAGTTGGGATATTTAACTAAAAAATCTTCTTGTGACATACTTACATTTAAGATTTAAGTCATAACTAAACCTTCATAGTTTTAAGAATTTCTTTATTTTTTCTTTGTACTTTAAGGATTTAGAAGATAAAATATGTACTAAAATACGCATAGTTGGCCGAATAATATATTCTAAAGCGTCACTCTCATGATGGACTGGTTAGCCTCTGACGGGGAGATCTGGACGCAAATCCCGGTTGTACGTATTAATAGTGCCATTTCATTTATTGTTTTCTATTTTATCTTCACCCAAATAGGGGTACATTTCTTCTATAACGGCATATTCTACATCCTTTTCCTACTAGCGTAATTACATAAGTATAACCTGAACCGAAACTAAAACGTGGTAATTATTTTATTACTTACTTCTACATCCATTACTGTTTCCAGTCTGTGGCCTGGGTCAATTTTTTATTCAAGCCATATATTTTCCACTACCGGCTTGCTAGGCTTGTCGTAGCTTCATATGCCTTATAATGTATCTTAAGACTAGAACAGGCACAACATCCAGTCCCCGGCCGTTAATTTATCATTGTGAAAGGGTAAACCCATATTTCAACAATGATACTTTTTCGGCCTCGCCAGGAATCTAACCCGGGACCCCCAGCTAATAAACAAACATGCTACCGACTGAGCTAAGGTGTCGGATAGTTATTTTATTATTAAAGTACTACTATGATTATTTTTTTTAAATAAAGTTTTAAATTTTTATTTCTCTATTAGGTGCTTGTACAACATATCTCTTAAGTTGCGTGTACAATATATTTCTTAAGTTGCTTGTACAATATATCTCTTAATTTGCTTGTACAACATAATCTCTTAATTTGCTTGTACAACATATCTCTTAATTTGCGTGCATAACAGATCTCTATTAGCCTCTTAGTACGTTCTTAAATTGCTTTTAGCCTCTTAGAATTCTCTTGAGGTGGGAATGTAGGGAACAAGAGTTAAGGGAAGTTTTTTTTATTTGCATTTTTATATAAAAACATTTTTTGGTCAAAATAAATAAAATATTTATTCAGTAGAAACATAAAGTTTAACTTTCTTCACATAATAATCTCAACATTTCTTTATATCTGTCAAGAATGTCCTGGAATTTATTGACGACTTTTTTTCTTAATTTAAAAAGTTCCTCATTTAATGCCGCTATGCTCATTGGCAGACATTCAAGAATTGTTTATTGTTCAAATATCACCACAAGTAGAAAATTAAATTATATATATATATCTACTGATATGAAGTAATTTTGTATTTATTTTGGCCAAAACGATGTGTTGAAATAAAAGCAAAAACAATGTTCTTAACTCGCGTTTCTACACTCCCGCCTTGAGGTCCTTGGATAACATCTCTCTAGTAACCTGTTATTTAAAGTTTCTGTACATTTATACATTAACCTCTTTATATACACTTAAGACACGGTAAGAGTGTGATGATCGTTATAAATGTGGTCTGTTCTATGTTAATATAGTTATCAAGTAAAAATTGTTACTATTAAACAAATGTTCATCATTTGAGCAATATTCAACATCATTAAAATTAGTTTTATACTCACCCTTGTGCAGACATGAGCGATATTGTTATTTTCTCTTCAGTCAGGGCGAATGCACGGCACTCAGCTACCATAGAGGACGTTCTGCTAGTGGGTGGTCTGGGCCCTGTCATTTGTCTTTTCAAAAATAACACCTACTAGATTAGATTTCTCCTCTCTCTGGACACCCCAATCCACTTCCCGCTATTAAACAATCCACTGTTCTTATTGTGCTGATTTATTGCCTTGTGTTGAAGGTAGAACACTGATGTTATAATATTACTACATTCTTCCCGTAAATCTGGAGAACAGGGTGACGTCAGTTGATTGTATTTAATATAGTAAGTTGATTACTTTCTTAGGGTTCTCTTAAGTCTGGAAATTTTAAATTAATTACAAGGTAAACACGTTTAAAATATTAACTTATTTAGGAAATGTGTACATTTTAATGGCTTATTTTGGGCTATATATATGATGAGTAAATAAGTATAAATTTATTTTATATACAAGCTCATTTTAAATATTTCTGTAAAACAACACTGTGACTGTACCAATGTAGCCCAGACTGTACCGTGAGCGATGAAAAGAGCTTCAAGAAGCATCTTTGTGATGGGGAAATAGTCGGGCCATTTGGAGATAAGTGAAGAGAAGATTTCTAGTGGATGGCATGAAGGACGTGTTTTGATGTGATTTGGTTGTTGTGGGGGTTTATTTGGAAGATGAAAATGTGCGGGGGATGAGGGAGAGAGGTTTGTAAAGTGTTTTGGAGTCCCCCGCTGCGAGGGATGGTAGCTTGTTTTGAAAGTAAAAATAATTCGTTATCTAAGATATGCTTCATGGTTTGTTGTTCAAACCCCTTTTAATAGGTCTACCGAAATAACCTCCCTGTTCCGTAATTATGGAGACTTTAATAACCTTTCTTTTTAAACTAACTTCTTTTTCTGAATAAGTTAAAAAATACTCATTTGAATACCACTTAGATAGTTAGATATAATGTATGTTTTCATAACTGGCAGGATGTATTAAGGGTGTACAAGCAAGCTTTTATTTTTAGGTAGCCATTTAAACTCTCTCGATTAACAAATGTTTGTTCCAAAATAAATATTGAGGTGAAAATGCTCTGTCATGAGCATAGCGGCGTTATATGGGAAACTTTTTAAATGAAGAGTAAAAATTGTCATTAAATTTTAGGATATACTTGACAGATATTCAAGAATTGTTGAGGTCATCATTTGAAGAAAATGAAACTCTATGTTTCTACTAGAGAATTATTTGATTTATTTTGTCCTAGAAAATGTTTTGATATAAAAACTGTAAAAACACTGACCTTAACTTGTGTTCCCTTCACTCTCAATTAAAAAAAAATCGCGGATGTATATCTTTACTTAGTGTCTTACTTACCACCCATCCGGGCTATCCACATATTTACATTAAGGGGATAGGAATGAGGATGGTATAATTTATATTAAATGTACCCGCATCAGAGTGGAGGTGGAGTGAAACTATTTATTAAAAACCCCTTTAGTGCACTCAGTCAGGGCTCAAACCCTGACCTCCCTGCAACCGGCAAACCAGTTCAAATGAGACTAGCGCCCTGCCCTCATCAACTCATGTGTTAAGTGAGCACTAACCTGGAGAAAGGAAGAGCAATATGCATTACAGTGCGCTATGTCGAAATCTTCAATGTCAGCCACTAGTCTAATCACCTTTGGTAAAAATACTTTATTTTAATTACTACTGTTTATATTGTGATAAACAAGGTGAGCTAACACACCACGTTTTATTTGCTCTCTTTTTTTTACGATCAGTCTTCCCAGTCTCTTCAGCTAGCTCCTGTTTGAGTTCTGAGAAGCTCCTCCACCCGGCTCAGACTGACGCTGGATACTTAGCTTATAGCTCACTTAAAATTGTTCCTGTATCATATTTAATGAGGATACCTTTACAATGACACAAGGACTATATTGTACCTTTTTCACTTACATATCCTCTTTATATGCAAAAACGAGTGCACTTCCTCTAAAACCCTTTCTTAAACCTCTTCCCTTTTATTAAGTCGTAAAAACTTTATATTAAACACAATTAAAAACATTATTTTATTGATGTGTTAAAATGCTTGACTGTGATATTAATTATCTGCGAGGCAGCGTGGCCTTTGCAGTTACAAGTAATGTTAGTAATTCCATGCACCACTAATGATGTGCGTGTCCTCTTAACCTAACCGTTCACGTAATAGTAGTGTCAATAATTGCAAATTGAATTAACTCTCGCGCACCTACAGAGGCTGTAGAGTTATTTTAAATGTACTCAGCAGTAATGATTTTTCTTGATTAAACATGACGATTTAAAAAAATGTTTTGGGCTATGTTACGATTCAATTTTTATTATTATTGAAACGTTTAATAACTAAGGGGTTATTAGGGTCGCCGTCAAATTGTAGGGAAATGTTACCAAACTGCGTTATTTCTTTTGGAAATGGCATATTTAAAGCTTCCAAACCACTGATAGTAAAACAATCCTCAATCATCATAAAATGTTGGGACCCTTTTAAAAATTACTCTTTGAGGAAGGTTAGATCTATGTTTATGTTTAATTTCATCTTTGTTTATAACCTGAACAGGTAGTGGTGCTAAAAAAAGAAATACCTCAAAACGATGACGTTTCGCCTAAAATGTCGTTGAACATAAGCTACTTGGCCTCTTTCATTATTTTGTTTTAAATTATAAAACATAAATTTTAAAGTTATTAGTTTATACCAGATTTTTAGTTACTTTTCGCTTCTATTTTAACGTGAACCATATTTTGGGATAGCAAGCCTCTTTTTAAATAAAGCGGGTATTTTAAACATGTGCAACGCGTTTTGGCGCTCCGGAAGGGCCCTTACGACTCAATATAATCGGGAATATGAATGATATTTAAGAGGGTTTGACCATTTAGCCCCGAACCCGTTCCGACCAAACGTGGCGAGTGTTGTTATAGAACCGATCACTGCTCTTTTAAAGAGTTTCAAACTTGACCAGAACAGACTATATGGATGGAAGATTCTTCAATAGAACCAAACTGTTGTGATTGGTTGATGAATGAGTGGCAACTTTTTGTTCACTTAGTATAGTAAATTCGCTTAGTCAGCAATAACCTACCTCAACACCTGCTGTAGAATTGAGTAAGTCTTAAGATATTTAATTAGTCTGGCATGCAGAAATATGCCTGGATATCAAGGGGAGGCAGAAAATGGATCTAAAGGACTCTGGTTTATTACAGGAAGGATAACTATAGATCCAGAGGGCACTAGTTTAAAAGGACGCTAGTTAAATTCACAGACGAATACCATGGCTCTAAAAGACTCTCATTCAAACCAAGGAAACTGACCATGCATCCAGGAACAGGGAGAATGGAGAATCAATTAAGTAAAAACTTTTTTTACCACACCCGTCCGGGATTTGAACCTAGACTCCCAATCACTCGCATACTAGACAAGACCAGACTGTCTCCTTTCTCCCTGTGCCCACATGGTGTGGGTCAGAATGATAGTTAATTCAGGGACTAAAATTAGTCATTAACGTGGTCAAATGCGCTGCCCATTATCGTGATGTTACTCCAACAAACAATTATCCCAAAAGACCAGATTCCAAACCCCACACATATATTTGAAGATCACACAGAAACTTTAATTACCTAGAAACCTTTCAAGATCCTTTATCAAATGACCTTCCTTGAACCATAATTTTCCAGAAATTCAGTTCCTAACCACTGTCGGATATTCAAAATAATAACAAAAACATTGTGTCTGTTCCTCTTCAGGCTGCTGCGCGAGAAGAACGCTACCGACGATGAATTTGTGGAGTTCTGCAAACTGCGCCGAGGAGCTGCGCAAGACACCTTGGAAACGCTCCTCGACTTACCGGTGAGTGAAACCTTTGTTGTTTCTTTTGCAAGAGTAACAACGGATCAATCACTACTAAACTGTCTTTGGCGAATATTCTGGGCTAACTGCAATCAATAAAAAACATTCAACATGAGTAAAACATAAATGTCATGAAATGTGTAGGAATTAATTCGTGTTGAGTATGGGAGTTTACCTCTCACACCACTTCTTTGGTGCTGACTGACAGATCACAGCTGACAGCTCTGAAAAGTAACTCGACCAAATTATGTATCCTTACGCCGAACCATATGATCTGCAAAAACATGTGTTTAGCAGCTGTCACTTTTGACAGTTAAATTTTAGGTCTATACAAGAAATCTATATGACTGTTTTATTTATTTTCTATATGTTATTGACCTTGATATGTTGATGGCCTAGTATTAATTATTTATTTTTTCAAGAATATAAATTTTAAAAAAAATTAACATTTAATCCCATATTAGTTGTTTTTGTAATGAATAAATAATTTTTAATAAAAAATATATATATTTTTGTTAATATTAGTATTATTAAAAACATTATAAATGTGAAAAATCTGAATGTCTATTACTACACATAGAAGAAAAAAACAGTCATAAACCTTTTTAACAGTATTACAACATATTAGGTGACCTGGCAGTCTAGGGTTAAAGTGTCAGACTTCTGGGGTTCATTCCTAGGTCCCGACACAAATTTATCTGATTGCCAAACCCTTCCTTCAACTCTGACAAGACGTGTATTAATCAAAATTTGTGAATGTGTGTAGTGCCAGGCCTCCACCGTGGTTCGAATTCCACGTTAAACTGTAGGTCCTTCATTTCATCTCACAATCACCCTACCATTACACATGAGCGTAAGTGCGTACAACCCGAACGGGTAATAATACGCGGTGCTAATAATAATAATAATAATAATAATAATACGTATCAGAAAACATTTTATGCTGGTATATTCCCTTAAACACCTAGCCTTTGCACCCAAAAAAATCGAACTCGAGATTGTGATAAATTTTGATGTTTCATGCCCCCCTTAAACCGAAAAAGTGATTTTCGCAATGCCGTTTGTTTGTTTGTACCTCGGGCTAGAGCAGAAACTATTTTACTGATTGGGCCGATATTTGGTATCTGGGGTTTTCATAAGGTCCACCGAGGGGTATTTTGAATTAGATAATTTAAATTTAAGGTTAGTTTACTGAAGGGGAAAAAAAAGAAAAAATCGATTTTCTCAAAATTTGCTTTAACAATTTTGATTAAATTTGATATCTATACATTGTTTATAATTATAAATAAGATGGCGAAAATGAAAATGACTTTTGGGTACTTTTCACATGGGAAATTTTCTAATTTTCGTAATTTCTCCGCAACTATTTGAGATACAAAATAACGTATAATTGTAAAGTTGTAGTACTATTAAAGATACACATATTTTATTTGAAATATATTTTTATAAAACATATCATTTCTGAGCTATAAGCAAATATATTATACACTTTTTAATTCAGGTCTTTGAAAATTAATTTGATTCTTTTTCTTTGATGGACAAAGATGTTTCTCTTTTCTCAATTTTTCTGTAACAGTGTTCTCAGTTCCTAATGCCATAAAGTAAGTAACAGTATATATTATTAATTTATGCTATTTTGTTTAGTGTTTCTGCAACAATGTACATTATTTCCTTTCACAAATCTTGAGGTTTTTTAGTAAATATCTCTTTTTTAAGATAAAAGCAAGAAAAAGTCTGTGCGGTGCACTGTACCGTTTATTTTTATTAGATAAATTGGCTATGTTGAGTAGTTTTGCATTACATTATTAGTGATATGGTATATTTATTATATTTATCTTATGCTATGAAATAGTTTAGTCTGGAAAGTAATATTGTTTAGTTTAATCTTTCATTATTAGTTCATTAAATATAATTTTGAAATTTATCACTATTGCTATTTTAATATTTTAATATAAAAATACATGTATTCAATTAAACTATTTATTTACTTTAGTGGTTTTTAGTTACTTGTAGTTTTAATATAAATTCACATTTTTAGCCAGGTATCGGTTCTAAGAGATTGTTATTTAGCACATTAATAAATTACTATTAATTTATTTTTTCATCAAATCTTACTACCTGTCCAGGCTATAGGCATTTAATTACACACAAGAAGGCGGGAGGAGGAGAGTAGGGTTCAAAGAAACTGTAACCGCATTCTTGTAGAGGGATAATGGGAAATCATTAAGGAATACCCACCCTCAATATACTCGACCGGGATTCGGACCCCGCCTTCCCGACCACTGGCAAACTAGATTAGATAGCTTGACGCCTAGACCACATACTCACCGATGTGGGCCATAATATATTTATATTAAAGTTGCAAAATTATGACTTTTTATTGTGAATGTGTGATCCATTCCATTATCTTAAGAATATTTTATTTCTTCTATCTTTTTATTTTAATAGAATTAATTTATTGTGAATGTGTGATCCATTCCATTATCTTAAGAATATTTTATTTCTTCTATCTTTTTATTTTAATAGAATTAATTTGAATGATATCCGTCATGAAAGACCTACCACTTGACGCTTCAACAAATCCAAGTCCAAAATAATACTTCCTTCCTATTATGTAAACCTAGGTATTCGCCCCTAATTCCTCTTTGCCAGCTGTTGGTATAGTAATATATTTCAATTTTTATAAGAAAAGGCCTTTTAGAAAATACAAACATATTTTTTGCGGCCAAAATTGATCATAATTCTACTATTATATTGTTTGTGTTATTTTATATGTATTGGTATTTTCTACCAAAAGTAACAGATGCAAATCACATGACTTGACGTATGATTACGTGAAAGGAAATACTATAGTAACTTTTCTAGCATGATGGATAGTTGCTAGAGTCTGGGATCGAACCAAGGATCTCTAGCTCCGATTATCGCACCATTCAGGCACGGTACCAGACCACCTAGGTAGAGGACTAATTTATCCCACATTAATCTTACTTGTCGGTGAGCGCACCGTTAGGCCCGTCACGGGCGTCAGTCGTGTTCCTCCAAGCCCTTACGATGACAACTGCAGCTGAGAAGGCTAGTCTTCCTTCCTACTTCTGAGTTCTGAGCCGGCTTGGCCTGAGGTCAGAGGTCACCCATGAAACCCTCCCCAATTATATCTTTAAAAAGCGGTCATTGTTTGTTGGTTTAAGATTTTGATATAGGCTTTCTAAACTCAGCGTTAATTTAATAATATGACATAAAAACTAACCTAACCTAGTGCAGCAACACTTTTCACTAAACACCCCAAGCCTATCACAAGGATCTTACTACCTGGGTAACAGGACGAACACACACACACAAGAAGTACAAAATTTTAGTACCAGCACTTGGAATGGAACTATGGTTCCCAACACCAGGGCTATAACCAAGGTCCCCAGCACCTGGGATGGAAATAGGCTCCATAGCATCTGGGTTGGAACTAGGGTTTCTGACATCTGGGATAGAACCAGGCTTCATAGCATCTGAGATGGAACCAAGGTCCCTAGCATCTGGGATGGAACCAGGGTCCCTAGCATCTGGGATGGAACCAGGGTCTCTAATATCTGGGATAGAACCAGGCTTCAAGCATCTAGGATAGAACTAGGCTCCATAGCATCTGGGATGGAACCAAGGTTTCTGATATCTGGGATGGAACCAAGGTCCCTAGGATCTGGGATGGAACTAGGCTCCATAGCATCTGGGATAGAACCAAGGTCCCTAGCATCTGGGATGGAACTAGGCTCCATAGCATCTGGGATGGAACCAGGGTTTCTGACATCTGGGATGGAAAAAAGGTCCCTAGGATCTGGGATGGAACTAGGCTCCATAGCATCTGGGATGGAACTAGGCTCCATAGCATCTGGGATGGAACCAGGTTTTCTGACATCTGGGATGGAACCAGGGTCCCTAGGATCTGGGGTGGAATTCGGATATCTAGAACCCAAAATGAAGCTAGGGTTACTACCGCTTGAGATGAAAGGAGAGTCTCTAAAGCTTGGAATGGAACCAAGAGTACCCAGCATCTTGGGTGGAAAATATGTTTTTAACAACCCTCAAAGAATCCATTGGAGTGACCTCACCTCAATCCACTAATGTATACATAATGTCGTAATAGTGCTTTATCAAACTAACTCACCACAAGTTTTATGAATAGATATTAGTGTTTACATCGCCTGACACCGAACCGCTTCCTTGAATAATCCATTATAAATCAAACCCAGCCTTAAACTTGTTTGCTCGCTAGTACAGCTAACAATTTTGGGGGTAGGGGAGGACCTCGTTGCTCCACCACGCGTCGTGTTTTAGAACACGTGTGCTATATAACACGTTTGTTAGAACACGTCAGAAGGACTACGAGAACGTATTACCCAACACTAATTATAGTTGCCTATGTTTTAGGCCCGCTCTTGTGAAAATTGTTTCGAAGAATGTAACGGTATTGTTACTTCATGTGCTCGTTACTTTCACTGAGTATATTTCAAGGAACAAGATTAGTTGTTGTTTTGTTGGAATCGAATAGACACATGAGTGGATGAGCAATGGGGGTCACACCCAACTCATGTTCCATTGTCACGGATTCTTATAGCTTTCAAGTCGTTATTCCCCCCATTGAAGAAGGGGCGTAACTATCGTCGTCATTTTGAAGAAAAATAACAACGTTCTTTTCGGAAAGACTTAACTTAACTTTTTGTGCTGTCATTATTTTTTTTCTTCTCTTTCAATAAAAGAATTTTAAAACGAGGTCCTTGGTAGTAATAAAACAACAGACCTATCATAACACGTGTTGGTAGACTCGACTATGTGCAGGACTAGTTTCAGGAATGTTTGTCACAACTTGTCTCGAGTGTCCACGGTCCAGGTCTTTCCTTCCATTGTGTTGTCTCAGATTGAACCACACTGGAGGAAAGGGAGCAGGCGGGGGATTCATGAGTTCTATCCCGGGACCTTGGAGCCATACCACGTGATAGGGACACTGGTTCCATCCTGGGACCTTGGAGCCATACCAAGTTATATGGACATTGGTTCCATCCTGGGACCTTAGAGCCATACCACGTGATAGGGACACTCGATCCATCCCGGGATCTTGGAGCCATATCAAGTGATAGGGACACTGGTTCCTTCCCGGGATCCTGGCGTCATACCAAGTGATAGGGACACTCGTTCCATCCAGGGATCCTGGAGCCATACCAAGTGATAGGGACACTCGATCCATCCCGGGATCCTGGAGCCATACCAAGTGATAGGGACACTCGATTTATCCCGGGATCCTGGAGTCATACCAAGTGATAGGGACACTCGATCCATCCCGAGATCCTGGAGCCATACCAAGTGATAGCGACACTGGTTCCATCCCGGGATCCTGGAGCTATACCAAGTGATAGGGACACTCGATCCATCCCGGGATCCTGGAGTCATACCAAGTGATAGGGACACTGGTTCCTTCCCGGGATCCTGGCGTCATACCAAGTGATAGGGACACTCGTTCCATCCCGGGATCCTGGAGCCATAACAAGTGATAGGGACACTGTTTCCATCCCTGGACCTCGGAGCCATACCAAGTGATAGGGACATTGGTTCCATCCTGGGACCTTAGAGCCATACCACGTGATAGGGACACTGGTTCCATCCCGGGATCCTGGAGCTATACCAAGTAATAGGCACACTGGTTCCATCCTGGGACCTTAGAGCCATATTAAGTGATAGGGACACTGGTTCCATCCCGGGATCCTGTAGCTATACCAAGTGATAGGCACACTGGTTCCATCCTGGGACCTTAGAGCCATAGCAAGTGATAGGCACACTGGTTCCATCCCGGGACCTTGGAGCCATACCAAGTGATAGGGACGCTGGTTCCATCCCGGGATCCTGTGGCCATACCAAGTGATAGGGACACTCGATCCATCCCGGGACCTTGGAGCCATACCAAGTGATAGGCACACTGGTTCCATCCCGGGATCCTGTAGCTATACCAAGTGATAGGGACACTTGTTCCATCCTGGGACCTTGGAGCCATACCAAGTGATAGGGACACTCGTTCCATCCCGGGATCCTGTAGCTATACCAAGTGATAGGGACACTCGTTCCATCCCGGGATCCTGTAGCTATAACAAGTGATAGAGACACTTGTTCCATCCCGGGACCTTGGAGCCATACCAAGTGATAGGGACACTCGTTCCATCCCGGGATCCTGTAGCTATACCAAGTGATAGGCACACTGGTTCCATCCCGGGATCCTGGAGTCATACCAAGTGATAGAGACACTGGTTCCATCCCGGGATCCTGTAGCCATACCAAGTGATAGAGACACTGGTTCCATCCCGGGATCCTGTAGCCATACCAAGTGATAGAGACACTGGTTCCATCCCGGGATCCTGTAGCCATACCAAGTGATAGAGACACTGGTTCCATCCCGGGATCCTTTAGCTATACCAAGTGATAGGCACACTTGTTCCATCCCGGGATCCTGTAGCTATACCAAGTGATAGGGACAATTGTTCCATCCCGGGATCCTTTAGCAATACCAAGTGATAGGCACACTGGTTCCATCCCGGGACCTTGGAGCCATACCAAGTGATAGGGACACTGGTTCCATCCCGGGATCCTGGAGTCATACCAAGTGATAGAGACAATTGTTCCATCCCGGGACCTTGGAGCCATACCAAGTGATAGGGACACTCGATCCATCCCGGGACCTTGGATCCATACCAAGTGATAGGCACACTGGTTCCATCCCGGGATCCTGTAGCTATACCAAGTGATAGGCACACTGGTTCCATCCCGGGATCCTGGAGTCATACCAAGTGATAGAGACACTTGTTCCATCCCGGGACCTTGGAGCCATACCAAGTGATAGGGACACTCGTTCCATCCCGGGATCCTGTAGCTATACCAAGTGATAGGCACACTGGTTCCATCCCGGGATCCTGGAGTCATACCAAGTGATAGAGACACTTGTTCCATCCCGGGACCTTGGAGCCATACCAAGTGATAGGGACACTCGTTCCATCCCGGGATCCTGTAGCCATACCAAGTGATAGGGACACTCGTTCCATCCCGGGATCCTGTAGCTATAACAAGTGATAGGGACACTGGTTCCATCCCGGGATCCTGTAGCTATACCAAGTGATAGGCACACTGGTTCCATCCCGGGATCCTGTAGCTATACCAAGTGATAGGGACACTGGTTCCATCCCGGGATCCTGTAGCTATACCAAGTGATAGGCACACTGGTTCCATCCCGGGATCCTGTAGCTATACCAAGTGATAGGCACACTGGTTCCATCCCGGGATCCTGTAGCTATACCAAGTGATAGGGACACTGGTTCCATCCCGGGATCCTGTAGCTATACCAAGTGATAGGGACACTGGTTCCATCCCGGGATCCTGTAGCTATACCAAGTGATAGGCACACTGGTTCCATCCCGGGATCCTGTAGCTATACCAAGTGATAGGCACACTGGTTCCATCCCGGGATCCTGTAGCTATACCAAGTGATAGGGACACTGGTTCCATCCCGGGATCCTGTAGCTATACCAAGTGATAGGGACACTGGTTCCATCCCGGGATCCTGTAGCTATACCAAGTGATAGGCACACTGGTTCCATCCCGGGATCCTGTAGCTATACCAAGTGATAGGCACACTGGTTCCATCCCGGGATCCTGTAGCTATACCAAGTGATAGGGACACTGGTTCCATCCCGGGATCCTGTAGCTATACCAAGTGATAGGGACACTGGTTCCATCCCGGGATCCTGTAGCTATACCAAGTGATAGGCACACTGGTTCCATCCCGGGATCCTGTAGCTATACCAAGTGATAGGCACACTGGTTCCATCCCGGGATCCTGTAGCTATACCAAGTGATAGGGACACTGGTTCCATCCCGGGATCCTGTAGCTATACCAAGTGATAGGGACACTGGTTCCATCCCGGGATCCTGTAGCTATACCAAGTGATAGGCACACTGGTTCCATCCCGGGATCCTGTAGCTATACCAAGTGATAGGCACACTGGTTCCATCCCGGGATCCTGTAGCTATACCAAGTGATAGGGACACTGGTTCCATCCCGGGATCCTGTAGCTATACCAAGTGATAGGGACACTGGTTCCATCCCGGGATCCTGTAGCTATACCAAGTGATAGGCACACTGGTTCCATCCCGGGATCCTGTAGCTATACCAAGTGATAGGCACACTGGTTCCATCCCGGGATCCTGTAGCTATACCAAGTGATAGGGACACTGGTTCCATCCCGGGATCCTGTAGCCATACCAAGTGATAGGGACACTGGTTCCATCCCGGGATCCTTTAGCTATACCAAGTGATAGGCACACTGGTTCCATCCCGGGATCCTGGAGTCATACCAAGTGATAGAGACACTCGATCCATCCTGGGACCTTGGAGCCATACCAAGTGATAGGGACACTGGTTCCATCCCGGGATTCTGGAGCCATACCAAGTGATAAGGACACTTGTTGCATTCCGGGACCCTAGGACCACACTAGGTGATAGGGAGATTGATTCAATCCCAGGTGCTACGGACCATAGCTATATCCCAGATTCTGGTTTTACTACCCGTCAGGGCTATTTTTACACTAATTGGCTTATAATGAGGGGTGTATCCACATTTGCATACAATAAAAATTAGGAAACCATTTAGAAAAAAAACACCTAATATGTTCTAACCCAAATAACCCATCTTCGTTAAACCATACAAGATGACACTGACGCCTTAGTCCGCGTGTTAGGTCAAGTCTCTGATAGCCTTGGCGTTAAATCTTGTTATTCAAATAAAACACTCATTCTAAAACGACTGCAATGAAGTGGTAATAATAAATAGGGTAATGACACTTGGGAGTGTTAATTACTCTTAACAGTAATTAAAACAAGTTCTACGATGTCTCGTTGGTTTCCGCAATAAACAGCTAATTTGATCTTGTGTCTGGCCCGATGGATTTTGTAGCTTTAAATGTCTAAAGTCTGCAGTTGCTTGTGTACAGTAAGAACGCTGTAGAAAGATCAGTTTTGAAAATACAAAGATATTTTCTTGCTGTCATCATTGATAGTACTTTATAATAGTAACTCGTTAGTATTATTTAATCGATTTTGATAATATCTATTAAAAGCGACAGCCATAGATCATAAAACTCGACGTATAGTAATCTATTATGTATCTGTCCAGACACTGTCCTACCCACCGTGCTTCCACTCCATGTAGCCGCTAACGCACCCATTCATTACCACCATCTCTCTTGATTTGCTATCTTAAGGTGGGAGTGTAGGGAACGCGAGTGAAGGGCAATATTTTTTTAGTTTTTGTATCAATTTTTTTTTGATCAACATAAATCAAATAATTCTCCAGTAGAAACATGGAATATCATTTTCTTTACATGGTGACGTCATCATTTCTCGAATATCTGTCAAGGTTGTCCTGGAATTTAATAACACATTTTTCTCTTCATTTAAATTTTGTTTCATCTCGTACCACTATGCTCATGACAGATATTCAAGAACTATTGATATCAGCATGTGAAGAAAGTTATTTTGTTTATTTTGCACAAAAAAAAGTTTGCCATAAAAACTGCGAAAAACAAGCTGTCCTTAACCCGCGTCTCCTACACTCCCACCTTGAGAGAAGACCATCCAATAGTGTTTATTTGTTTACACGCTTTGAATACTGCTTTATGGCTTGAAGCTGTGTTTTATGACTCGGGGTCATCTGAGGGCTTGTACTGTCAAACTGCAACCTCTTTTGTTCGCGTATCCTCAGATATAATTTATCCTCAACTTCGTAAACCCCCTCCCCTCCCCTTAAAGTTGGTGGTACATAATGCAAGCTATACACCTGTATTTTGCTTATTTTTTGAGAATGTTAATTGACTAATATATTTTGTTAAGTATATTTCTTTGTGTGTGTGTTAAAAAATAATAAGCTCCTTTATTTGAGCAGATTGTAGAAAAATGAAGTGGTCCAAAAATAAGATGGGTGCATTACCCTAAAAAAAATTTAAACACATTTCACTGATTGACTGATTGTAAATCTGTCCATAAACCTGCGCATGCCCCAAAAGTAGTTGTGTGCTTAGCCGCAAGTAGGCTCAATAATTGCTCCACATAATATTTGGGGAGCACGTTGCAACACGCTTTGCCTCATAGTCCCTTGAGAACGTTTGAAGGTGGTGTTGGTTTTTATAGTTGTTTTGTAGTTGTTTATAGTTGTGTTTTCCGTTAAAAAATTTTGTTCCCCCGCCCTCCCTCTCCCTCCTTCGTGATGGGGTGAGTTGCCGAAAAAACCATTGAATTTATCATTGATTATCAGACACATCCATTGTTGTGGCGGTCGTCACACACCGACTATAAAAATCGCGCTAAGTATAGAGATGCGGTTTATTTACTAGGGGAAGCGTAAGACATGAATTCTACGGCTGTGTTGAACAAAATCAAGAGCCTTCGTTCACACTTTCACCGGGAATATTTGAACATTAATAATAAACTTAATAAAAGTGGTATGTCTGTTGATGAACTCACGACGCTTCCGTTTCTTTTCACGCCGTAAAATGACGATAGCTGCAGCGACGCCAGCACCAAGTACTTCCCGCCACATCTCTAAGCACACCTACGTATGGAAAAAGAGGCAAAAGGGAAAACAGTTCTGGTTGCGTGAGGCAAGACGCAAGAGGCATGTTGAAAGACGCACCTAAAGAGCATGCCTCTGCGCATATAATGTTGCATGACATAAGGCATAAGTCTAAATGCACCTTAAAGTTTGTATACACACCGATACGGGTGTATTACGTAACCTATTGCGTTCAACACAAGGCCTACACGCATAGGTAGGCACGAGAACTAATGCGCCAAACTCGTCTCGTCTGGTTTGATGGTGATGGGTGGATGTGATTTGAATTCCAGTTGGGTGCACTAAGGGTTGTTTTTCCTTAAATGGTTTTCCACTCCCTCCTAGCGAATGTATGTACATTTTATCTAAATGTCACTTTCCTTGATCATACCACATTGCGGATATTCCGGACAGGTGGTATGGCTCATTGTAATAAAAACAACACGCAAGGGCTATATAAACAACGAATTAACTATTAAGGGTATAATAAAGTATATTGCATTAGCGTGGATAGAGGATGAGACAACCACCTCCTGTGGTTCGAACCTTGAACTCTCCGTCGTCGGCAACAATTTAATGCGGGTTTTACGCCTGACATGCAGTGGTGAAGCGTGATGATAAATTTTGGGAAAGCTGAGTTATGAACACTCATGAAGGAACACGATGTCAAAAATGGGATTTTTATGAAGTTATAATACTTTACTGGCAGACTACCACTATTACTACTACTACTGCTACTACTACCACCACTAATCATAATAATATTATTTATTTATATAAAATTACCTTCTGAGAAATATATAAATTTGATTTTGTTAATTTTCCTTTTAAAGGCACTTTTCGTTCAAAAGACAAAGCTTAGGTAAAATTATTTAGCAAAAAGTCAACTGGATCGAAATAGGATGTCTACAACGTCTCCCATTTTTTCCCACGGCTTATACACTAAATCCTAAAAAAATACTTATATATTATAAAATTTAAAACAATTCAAAAAATAAAAATTCAAGCCACAATCACAAAACACAAATCTAAACAAAATCTACACTGAAATAAACCTTTGAATCACTCTGTATGCCAGAATGTAACATTCACGTGTCGGGGTTGCCTTCAGTGGCTGAGATGAACAGTTGCGCGCGCATTGCCCTCTATAGATCCCTACAGGTCTGATTCCACAGGTGCGTTAGGCGGAGAGTTATCAGTTTATATTGCCAAAAGGAACTGACATTCCCATCGCGCTCTTGATCAAAAGTCACTACGCTTTAAGGCCCTGCCTACCCTCTCTGGCGGTGTGTTGAGCATTCAGCTCTCAAAATAGATGGCGTTGCTAACGTTATACAAACTGGTGGATTACAGCCATCAGGTTGGCAGAATAACTGGTTTGTTTAAACAATTGGGAGGCTGGCTGACCGCGACCGGTAATCAGTCAAGGCTGCAAGCAAACTTTTCCTAGAACTGATAGAGATAAGAAGTGTAGTGCAGGACTGTAAAGTGTGTAGGCGACCAAGTTGGACTAAACATAGGGAGATAAAACGTCAAGATACGGTCATACTCTCTAACAGAAAAATTATCCTATCCATCCCAGCCAGCTAGACGCTTATTTCTTGGGGTTCAAATCCCTGCTGAGGGTATTTTGGGGAGATCTTATTCAATCGTTTCCTTCTACTCTCCCACGCAAATGTGGGTACATTTCCTTAATTAATTCTGTCTGTTTAGGTATGAACTAATTATGCCAGTAGGTTAGGGATTGTCGCGTTTCAATTTAGAGGAAGTGTACTTGCACTCGCGTTGAGAGAGAGTGGGAAAATATTTAGGAAATATCACCCGATCATGATTGAGCCACGATCTCCCAGCCATCGGCAGACTAGTCTATTGCGAGAGTGACGCCTTAGACCATGTGGCCACCAAAGTGGGATATTACCGATCCTCATGTCTAAAAATAACTAAACGATTAAAATAACATGATTTAGCAAATCTTTAAAAAATTACGTAAGCTAGAGAGGTGGGAGAGAGCTTACGTGAGAAAGGGAGGCTCTAAAAGCATGTAAAAAAGCCTTACGTAATTTAAGGATGGCCTCCTTGCAATAAAAACTATGGGCCATAGATACAAGGTCTAACATCCGGTTCATGTTATTGAGCAGAGTAGAAACGAACTAAGGTCAATACTTAATAAATCACCTTTTTAAAAAAGTTCTGAACTATTTTTTCAAATAAATATCTGGGGAGGGTAGTGATAAATAATACTGTATACTTATTCATCAGAGAAAAAATTATTTAATGTAAAATTAGAGATAACTCATTTTTGAAGATTTTCTAACTTACTATAATAACCTATACGAGAGAGTATGTAGCTTACGATTTTGTCGTACCATTTATTTGAGTTTATTAGTAAGCAGGTAAAATAAAAAATAACTAAAATTTAATGTGCTAAATTTGGCCACTGTGCTTTGATTAATTTTTAAACTTTAAAGGCTAAAGAGGCAATAAAATATTTAATAGAACAATTTTGACTATAAATATATCTGTTATTTTTATTACTGATATCACCGCGTCATACTACCTGTTCATGTTATACGCATATATGATGATCTAATTGGGTAGTAAGGAGGAAGGAAGCATTTGAGAGGTTATCTACCAGAATTTTTATTTTGGGAGATGGGGAAACAATTTAGGAAATACTACCCTCACTAGACCTGACCAGGATTTGAACCCCAAGGTTTCCGCTATCAACAGGCCAATTTAACACTGGAGTGACGCCTTAGACCACTCGGCATTGAAGTGGGTATCTGTTATTTAATACGGTGTTTACAGTTTTCAAACATCTATAGGATTTACACAATTTTCCATGAATAAATGTTTTTGGGAATAATTTTTCATCCTATTGGTAGATTTTAACTTTAGTAATATCTCCATGGTGTCAGCCTGCAAGCAGGCATATACCAATCGAGAGGCTGCCGTATGTTTGCGAAGATAGTGCCAACATTTTCGGGTTGACGGTGTCATGTGGTCAGCACAACGAACCCTCCAACCTTCTATCTCAGTTTTCTAGACCGAAGCGCTACTTATTCATTCAAGTAGCTCATTTGTCCTCACGAGGTTGATTTTGGTTCCGTTTCAGACCCACTGGTTTGCAGACAGAATTTGAAGCACTGGGGATCGAACCCGGGACTTCGGGACCTGAAGTCAGTAAATCTAACCACTATTTAGTATCAACTACTTACTTACTTTGTGGCATTGGGAACACAAAAGTTCATTAGCTTTAATGGTTTTAAATATATTTTACTTATCATCGGCTCCATGTCGTAGTCAAGATTGCTAAAGAGCTATGACTGAGCAATGATTGCATAAATTAATCAACTCTAGTAAATTTACTAGTTCGAATTCCTGTAAGGTTGAAATTACTTAGTACTAGCGTGATACGACCTCAGCCAAGGCACAAGAGATTTTGAACATACTATAAGTGCCCTTTACGACAAGCAGTTAAATAATCAATTATATCTTTGAGTTTCTTTGTGCGCCCTTTCTTTCATCGACCCATGCTTCACAAACTTGTTATTCACAAGGATATAAAATAATATTGTGTAAATATTTTTCCACCTCAAAATTTATACAATCCATTGGATCTTGTTCGAAAGCAAAAATAGTCACATTTTATTAATTTTATAAAAATAATCATCGTGCGTACTTATTGTTCGGGACTTGTGAGTCGTTAAAGCTCAATATCGTCGTGATTATTGAAGCCAACCCAAATTTTAAAATACGTTTAAAAAGAAAAAGAAATTATTCATTAAATAATATGTTGTAAACAAACACCCTAGCTTAATTGTACAGAGAAAATAAATAAATCTATTAATAATTTTTTGTTTTCCCATTTAAAATGCATTGAAATGGAAACATTTTAACTAAAATATTTCAATAACTATTTGTAACATGGTTTGAAAATTCACTAATAATTATTAAAGATTCCCAGATATATTACTAAAATAAATAAGAAACAATGTTGGATTATTAGATATTTTAAAAAAAAATTTTTTTTTGTTTATAACCGTGCATTTATGGGTAGGCTCAGCCTTAAAAAATGACCATTAAAATTTAATTCCTACGTCTTTTTTATATAAAGGGATGTTTTCTCTCCTTTTTCAAAACCTTTCTGGATGGCTGAGCTTATCTATCCTGCCTACCCTGACGCCTCGCTACTGCTGACACGTGCCTGCCTTACGTGTGTATGTGTGAAAGTACGACACCTCGCTACTGCGCTAGAATACCTAGAAGTTTTTTTCCTGGAGCACCGCTTCATGCTAATAGTCGAATTTATCCGCATATTAAGGCTAATCAAATGAGATAGGTTGGTGTAAGATAGAATTTAGAGGAAATATACCCGTATTTGCGAGAAGAGAGCTGGAGAAAATCTTCAGTACAC
This sequence comes from Timema douglasi, assembly GCA_901482245.1. Classification (NCBI taxonomy): domain Eukaryota; kingdom Metazoa; phylum Arthropoda; class Insecta; order Phasmatodea; family Timematidae; genus Timema; species Timema douglasi. The sequence goes on from CABEEJ010002147.1 coordinate 80,613, forward strand.
CCAGCTGGGATTTGAACCCCAACCTTTCAGTGATCGGAAATCCTATTTTGAGAGTGATGCCTTAGACCTTGTGACTACCGATGCAGATATCTGGAAGTTCCTGATAAAGTTATATGAGTCTGTCACACAGTCAATGAGAATATAATCTCTCAATACATGTTCTTTCACATTGTAAGATTCTTAGTATATAACATAATTTATTTCACTTACCAATATAGTTCACGCGATGGTAATTTTGTAGATCAAAGTCGTAATACTTTCAACATTTAATAACTCTGTAAATGTGTAAATGGAAATTCATTAAACTTGACAATATCAATCGACTTAGTACTCACCTTTTAAAGGCGCTGCAATAAAACAATTCAACTCGATACTAACAATTTTTATCTCCCCAACTGGAATTTTATTTCTATTTCATTTAACTTACAAACAATGAGCTAATGAAAACAATGTTGTGCTCCTTTAACGTATTGTTTTAATTAAAACCGTACGTGATACTAAAATGGTGTTTCCCGGTTAACTATCTGTTAGTGTTTAATAGGCTTGGTCATGGCAAATTGGTTCTAATCAGAAATAATATATAATCATTATCAGGACATATCAACCTTCTATTTTCTAACGAGTTATTGAGTGCTACAAACACGACCTTCCAGATGGCCTGCGAGCTTAACCTCTTCATGCAGCTGTTCGCTTTAATTATTAGCGTCGTATACTTTGTCCCTAATGCGGTAAGTGCACTTGTATCTATTTGTATTAAAGTTGGACTGTCCTGTTTATTTTATGTATTTCTTGGATTAAATTAATTACTCTATATGAAAATTGGGTTATTAAAAAAAAAGTCCGACACCTTAGTTCGGTTGGTAGCCTACTAAGCTAATGGTCCCGGGCTTGATTCACGGAATGGTCGAAAAATTAATCATAGGTGAAATGTGGTTTTCCTCTTTAACTGTGATGAATTAACGACCGGGGCTGGGTCTTGTGTTTGTTCTATATTTAAGTTAGTGTATAGGTCGTGTGCTGAAATAATCAGTCAGTTCAGAAAGTGCACGGTAAATACCTAAAATAAATAACGTAAAACTATTTTGAAATTGAAAGACCACTTCTTAAATAACTTTGGCTTTCTGGACTCCTGTGATTCATCTCAGCATTCGCAGGAACCTCATGGCAAGTGTTACACCAAAGTTAAATGGGNGTTCAACATTTAGAAACTAATTTAACATTATGGATAGCAACACTTGCAACATAAAATTCTTTTGTAACTCAATATTTACTGTAGAAACACTAAAATATTAAAAATAACATTTTTTTGGGGCAATTCTTGTAAATCTAACTAAAAATGTCACCATCATGTCATGGCACTTTGTTTGAAACTCATTGCACTAAATAAAATAAAAAACTTCTGTGCTCGGGACCACACGATCGGTCAAATAAGCATTAACTAAAGTTCTTGCATACCGCCCCTACTGTCAATGTATTATATGGTTCAATTTAGCCCTCGGGATTGAACCATATGTTCACTATTGAGACAAATATCTTCTGTGAAATTCTTCACGTGTTTTAAATACAAGAACTAAATGCACCGTCTTCTTGAAGTGACACATCCAACCATTGCGGTATTTCTTATATAAATTGCAGTTCTGAATCTTTTAAAACTAGTAACCACTAAAAAATTATCAATTCTCTAAGCATGCTTTATTGTGACCCCGTTAAAAATGGCTTTATTTTTTGAGGGAGACTAGATATATGTTTCTAACCATTTCTTAGATCTCATAATTACGATATATAGCGTTAAAGTCCTTTTAAACGAGCTAATTTTATTTTTCTATGAATTGAAATAAACGTTTGCAACATAAAATTTAAGATTTATATTCTAATTAGACATGTTTATACCTTTAAACTCCATTTTGGTGTGAACCATATTTTGAAATGACAATCCATTTCTTAAATAACGAAGGATATTTGTTTATTTGCGACGCGTCTCAGCGCTCCTGCGGGTGGCCTCCTTAAAACTTAATGTTGGAATAAAGTGGGGGTGTGCATATCAGTCCTAGTGCTAGGCATGGCTTATTGTTCAGTGTTTTTGTCCTAAGTTAAGTTAGTTTCCACATCATGCTGCTCATACAATCTTGTGTTGATAGTTAGGCCTCCACTTAAGTTTAATAGAAACTGGCTGTTAGTATTACTGACCCGTATTTACAGCCCCGATAAAATGTTTTACCTTTCATCCAGATACATTCTTGGAGCTATTCTTACTCACCTACACTCATAATAATTTTCCAGTCAGCTTAAGTGGCTAGTTTTATATTTCTTGATACGGATTTAAAGCCACGTTGTGGAGAGGAATAACATTACCGGTGATTGGTTAGGTTCAAATTCCCTCAAAATTAAACAAATACGCGTGTTTCAGCTGTTGGAAGAGATCATCAGCACAGGCACCATCATGAAGTACAGGCACCTTGGTCGATCCCTTGATATCATCGAGGTGATCAATGGATCACAGGAAGCGATGAACAGGGAGGTAGTCCGCAACTTCCTAGATGATGAGCAGGTGATGACGCAGGTACTCGGTGACTCCTTTGACACGAGCATCTACCCAACCCGCGGAGAATTCCTGAAAGCACTCTTGGAACGCTGTATGATGTCTCCCGTGGTGCAGCAAAACCCCGAGCTCTACGGCTTCATACAGTACTTCGCGGAGATCACGCCCCTGGACGGATATGGTGCCCGACCGACCAACTTCTCTGGCAGTACCATCTCGCAAAAAAGAAACCTAGATTTGAACGGGGCGTTCCTCGCCCTGGACACCAATGCCATCAGGGAGGCATCAATGATGAAGGTGCTACACGACGTGAAGACTTTCGTCGCTAAAGGAATGTTGCCCCAAGTCCACATGAAGGACTTTGATGTGTTCAAGTACAATAGTCGGGGAGAAGTCCTTATGGCACTGTTCGATCACTGGATCAACCTGAATTCTGACCCTCCCATCCCGGAAGAGGTGAAGGCTGGTATGAGTAGCTTAAAAAACATGATCAGGCTTGATGGTGAAGGACATTATTCGGCCTTCACCGTCACTCAAGAATGACAACTGTCGCTGTTAGAACATGTCAATGGATACAGTCTCCCAACTGATCAAGAACAAACACATAACATACAGTGGTGGGAATAAACCATACCTATCTCCTTACCACACCTGACACCACCTCATTAAATTTAAATGGCATAAGTAAGAGAAAGGTGTAACAAAATAATAATTTATATTTCTACCACTACTGTTAGAAACTATGTCGTTTTCATTATTTGCAACTATTCCTCTCTTTCTACCCATCTTTACCAATTTGTTTACTTACTCGATGTTCACATATTTGCGATTTATCACCTTCACGCGCCACCCACAAAGTATCCGACTATCTGGAAAGAAAAGGAAAAGATTGTTCGCAACCTTACAAAGGTAAAATAACAACTGTATTTACATATAAATTTACAACAGAAAATTTACTGAAAGTTTATAACTTTACTTTCTTGGATATGGTTTGTGAACTGATGGAAAGGATAATGGAAGAACTCAACAAAGAGGATAGTGTGCACACAGCTTTACATTGGAAAGTTGTTAAGGTCTAACACTGAGAAATTGTATGCAGAATGGAGAAGAGTATGAGGCAGTGATTAAATATGTATTAGGGCATATTATCTCTGTAGGGCTGTTATAATACAAACAGGTTAGTGCAAGGCTGTATCAAGTACATCTAAATGAAAAAGTGTACAATATACGTCTTGTTCTAGCTTTTTTCTATGATAGTAGAGATGTTTGTTTATCTCTGGGATAGTATAAAATCAACACCATATAAATAACTGCTTATTAGATAGCAAGAAAATATAAGGGTTAAGACTAAATCTTCACCCAACCTAATTTACATAAATATTGGCTTAAAATTGTACCTAACAAATATCAAATATAATCGTAACTGATTTTTCATTACTATCACAAGTTTATTAAAAATAAATTGTTTTTGCCAATAGCTCACTTTATTTTCAATTTTTTGAAAAACAAGTCATTTAAATTTTCTACACATAATTATTTACGTTCTTTTCATAAAAAAATATTATATTTTTATTTCAAAGATATATTTAAATTTAAATATGCCTGCATGAATTCTAGTTTATTTTATATTGTCTTAAATTATTTATTTTTAGTGTACACAGTTAATTTTTAGTATTATATACAGTATTTATTGAACTCAGGATCGACTCTTTACTTAGGATATTTCCGAGAAGCTCAACTCTAATTCAAGATCTTGAGGTCGCAGACCTATTACATATAATTTTACTGCAATGTAACTTCCGATCGGATTTTTCTCACCAGCATAAAATGCCTAACATTTTAAAACAACATTAAAATACATATTTGATTTCCTGCCATCTAGTTCCATTCTGGGACAAATAAGCACTCGCTCCACAGTCTATAAGAACATTTTACCCCTTTGAAATGCGAATAGCGAACTAAAAAATACCGCTCGCTTCTCAGGAATATAAATAAGCCACAGGCTACATTTTATGCATGCTAATATTGTTATCTTCACCTTGATTAATAAACATAGTCTCTCAAAACCAATAATATTGCAGTTTTCAAACATTTATTTTCTCCTTTAACTTTCCTTCGGTTAACTTGAGGTGGTAATTCTAGACTAACCAATTTTAATTTAATTTATAAATGGCAAATCATTTTTGCTAAACAACATTTTTCTCTAGTTAGTAAATGCAACGGAAAATTACGTAATAAATACATAAATGTTCATTTAGGCCTACGTTATTTTAATCTTCCTAGCCATTTCCTTCACAAAGTATTAGCAAGTAATTGTGTAATGTTTTACCAGGATCTTAACACGAGACCAGGACTTAAAACGCCTGAGATATTACTTTAGCAAAGTCTGAAACTTTCGAACTTTAGCTTTTTAACCTCACTAGGACACGGACCAACGCATTTATCATAGCACAGCTTAAAAACACCCACTCCCGGCAGGAGCGTATTGGTAGGCGGCTACAAATATGATGGCACTTGACATACATTCATAGATACCCCTGAGACTATGTTTCAGTGTAAACTGAAGTGATGAGGTGAAGCACCTATATCTTTATTAGTAGTAAATATAATCCCGAGGCCATTTCAGTCATATTTCCGATGGTTACGTCGCTATTCAACTCATTTAAAATATTAGCTTGTATTTTCTATTGAAGTGAGCACAATATTTCTAGAGTATAAGACAACAGCTGAGCCTCTAGTTTTGAAATATTTAAGTTTATAAAACTATCACCCTCTTCCAACTATTTGTGTAGACTACAAAAATATCAACAATCATTATTCAATAAATAAATGCTTATAAAGCTTGGGCTAAGGAACTGTTTATAAACAACACCAAGAAACAGCAAACGGAAGGTTTTAAATTTAACCATCATATGTATTCTGGGGACCCTCAAATTTACTCACTGGAACTTTTGATTAAAATTTAATATAAATAATCATTTAGAATTAAATAAATAGCTTAGTTTTAGTTTAAAGTAGCTGCGGTAGCGAGAATTCAACCAGCATAATGGGATATCTCCTGGTGTCCCAATTCACTCCTACCTATCCTTACGATATTCTCAACACTCCACTGTAATGTATCTGTGTTCCGTCCGGCCTCGCCCAATTTACTATCATGAGATAGGAAGGAGGAGAGTATATCATAAACTATACCAACATTTTCATGGAAGAAGAGTGGCAAAAAATTTAGGGGGGGAAATGTCAGCACACCTGACCGGATTCGTCGTCACCGACAAACCAGATACGATTATACTGTCGCGTTTGTAATTGTGGCAAATGGGAGACGGACGGTCCCTAGACAATATGGTAGCTCGTCTGTCCACTGATCTCATGTTATATATGTTGGATTCTCGGCAATGCCGAAAATATTTATTTGGGAAATTAATTTTTCCCTTATTCACCAAGAAATAAATCAATGGGGTGTAATATGTTAGTTGAAGTAATTTGAAGAAATGGATGCCAATATCTATTAGTGCTTAAGATAATGACTGCAATGAGATAAACATGGTAGTAGGGTTCCTATATAGTGATTATAATCATATGTTATACATTGATACAAACTACAATAAATTACATAAATACAAACAAAAGTTTTGTTCCCTCCATAAAAGCGATATTGCTGGGCCACAAATATTAGAACTAGTCTCACGTTGAATAAGGAACGAAATGATGGAGATCAAAGTTCTTGTCTCTGAATTAGGAACGATATTACACAGAGCAAAGTCCTTGTCTCTGAATTAAGAACGACAGGACACACAGCAGAGGCCTTTTCTCTGAATTAGGAACTATAAGAAATATACCAGAATCATTCTCTCTGAATTAGGAACTATGACACACTTAACAGAGTAGTCCTTGTCTCAGAATTAAGAACAATACGACACAGAGCAGAGTAGTCCTCGTTTTTGAATTAGAAACAATAGGACACATACCAAAGTCCTTCTCTCTGAATTAGTGTAGCGTTTACCGCCATACTCCTAAAAGCTAGAGGCCACAATAGTCTAAACGAGGGTGGACGGAATCTAACAATAAAATATAACAAAGAAATAGAAACAATTGCAATTATATAAAACATTTTAATTATATATTCAAGGTAAAGCAGAAAAATACATAGCCTCACAAGGCAAACTGAAGAGTGTTGAAAAAAACAAATACGGCAGAGACTGCACTTGCACAGTACATTTGATAATATATTTCACAAACTCAAAGTAAATTAATGAATGAATAATTCTGGAGGAGACCCAATAATAAACCAAAATCGTTAACATAGTATTAAAGAGCCTCTTTTAAACTGTTAACAATGCGCCGAATCACCATTGTGAATTCAGACTAAAAGAATTTAAATTTTAATATTATCTTTTAATTTAAATATCCAATCCGACATTTATAAAATAGTTTAACTCATTAAATCTTTGAAACCCTACTATAATAATACATAGCTTAATGAGCCTCTTTTAAACGGTTAATAACGCGCCTGAAACACCATAGTAAATTTAGACTAAACCAATTTAATTGTATGATTAAATTTTAATTTTAATCTGATATTTATAAATTACACAAATGTTTGAGTTCCCGACATAACCCAAACCTCTGTGAGACTATTACTTCCACCACCTTTGAAGTGGTCGAGAAGATCCCGACATGTTAATTTTTAACATGTTGATAGAAAACAAACAATAATGCAAAATATAATACTTGTAATTTCTCACTAAACGAATCGGTAAATGTTAATGTTATAGCTAATAAACAAACAAAAACTTGATTACTTTAATAATATTATCAAAGAAATTACGTCTACAAAATATTTCCTACAAAAGCAATATTATCAAATTTTAAAGCTCAAACAATTATTGGTAGCCACAAGTGCAATAATCATTTATATTTAAACTAAATATTCCAAGCAAACAAATAGATTCAAAAGGTAGCTAGCTACCTAATAACATTTCTAAAGATTACAAAGTGACTAGCGTCCGAACGGCAAAGAGGAAACATTAAGTGTTCCATAAAATAAGTTTACTTTCAAAATTAAATCTCCTGGTGAGAAATTACCGACGCCTACACTGAACGATAATAATCACATAATTAATCTAAGTTTCCAAACCCTCAAACCAATTAAAGGTCGTTTTAAATTTTAAACAATTAATGAAATATATAGAGTTTAGATCTAGCCATCCTGGAGCGGTTATGTCCAAGCCCAGTCCAGGACCTCTCGTAATTGTGTCGAATATAATAGTCATCGATGCTAGCTGAACGCTAGTTTTATATAGGTCTAGTTGATGGACTGGTAGGTGGGAGATTTCCTTACTAAGAATATGATGCCACACGGTTAACTCGTGCTAACAGCACTTTCTTGTTAGTAGCTGCTAAACTTGGTACGTGCTCCAGTTACGTACACCGCACACCTGTTGAGTCTGATGTTAAACTTGGCTCGTTCCCAATACATGTACGCCGGAAATGGTGAGTTGGCTGTTTCAGCTTGGTACGTGCTCAAGTCACGTACACCGGACGTTTGGATAGTTGACCGTTGAATGTTGTGAGTGGCCCTTTTGCCGAGGTGCTCAGGGCCAATCAGCGCACTTCTGGATCCCTCTATTGGAACATGTTGTTGCTGCATCATTCGTAGCTTGTTAGGACTTCTCTTAATTTTATAATTTGGTGCGAACAAGCTGTGCTAAGCCAGAGGATAAAATGTGTGAGTACAGCACATATATTAGATATGGTAAGTTTTAGTTATCTTTTCTATTGCAGGGTGTATATATGTATTGGTTTATTTGAGGCGGGTAGCATTAGCTAGTATGCTACTGTAACATTAGGTACGATAGGACACATGCCAGAGTAACCCTTGTCTCAGAAGTTAAGAACAATAGGACACGGATCAGAGGCCTCGTCTCTGAATTAGGAACAATAGGACACAGAGCAGAGTCCTTCAGTAACAGTGCTAGAAGACCTATCAGAGCTCTTGCCTTGTTTGTAATTAGCAATGAGAATATTTGATTAATTAAATTTAATATTTTATGAATTAACTAAATACATTTTATTACACTTTACATGTTAAAAGCTAAAAAAATCATTTTTACAATATTCAAATGATTAAATTTTATAAACGAGTGGTAAACATTAATATTTTACTAGAGACAGTACAGAAAATCTGGTGATATCTGACTTTTAGTGTCCATACCGGCAAATAAAATAAACCTGAAGGTATTACATTAGAGATAATAAAGAGTAAGGATATATAACACATAATTATAAATGTGTCTTATTATTTTACAGAGCCACACTACAACAGATTAATAGTAGTAAGTTTTATATAGATCCTTTTTAAAAATAAATGTTACGGAGCTCCGCACGGACTTTCTCGCTCCATTATTTAAAACGGGAGATATTTACTAAAAACTTGTAATATATGTGAAACTAAGTAATATAAACTAGAAAATCCAGGCATAAATTGCGTCATACTTACGTTAAACATTTTTTGATTCCCGGATTTAAATTTTATGATTTTATCTTTAAAGAATTAAAGTCCTCACTAGTATAGTTGGATTCAAATATATATATATATATATATATATATCGATATTGGGTCTACAAGGGTCAATACTTCGTATTAAAATTTCGACTTTTGGTTAAAATTTTCGACATTTTATTAGGGGTTGCACATTTTATGGCGATCGCATGTTTATTAAATTCCTCATTTATAGATTAAAAACAATAAATAAGGTAAATATTGACTATTGAGTTTAAAATGATAGAGATAGATAATTGCTGTACAAATATTTCCCTTAAGGGGTTAAAGGAAAAAAAAAACATACACTTTTGGCGAGACTTGCTTATCTACTTACTCTATGGAATTATAATTGCGTTAAAACTTAAGTGGTATCTCTGTAAACTAAAGCTTAAAAAATTGTATTAGTATAGTTGCCAATATCTCCTAAACTATTGGATTTATAAAGATATCTTTCAATAAAGTTTTTTTATTTTTAATAGTACTACAATTTTGCAATGATAAGTTATTTAGTATCTTAAATAGTTGCGGAGATAAGAAAATTTCCGCCTCTGTAAAGTACCCTAAAAGTCACTTTCATGGAAAAATGAAAATTGCCATTTTGTTTATAATCTTAATTAACGCCTAGATACGAATTTTAATCAAAATCGTTAAAGATAATTTTGAGAAAATGAATTTCTTCTTTTTTTCGCCCTTTATTAAACTACTCTTAATTTTAGGGTTAAACAGACACACAGACAGATGGCATTGCAAAAAACACTTTTTAGGATTTGGGGGGGCCTTGAAACGTTGGCACCCATCAACATTTCGGGTTCGATTTTTTTGACAGTCGCTATACTTTACTTTTAGTGTTCAAACAGTTAAATATATATATATATGCGTTTAGCTTGAAAATTATTGGTTATGTAAAAATTGCTTTCAAATAGAATATATTATTAAGTATTATAAATAAACTTACATATTTGCAATGGTAAATAATTCCATATCTCAAATAGTTTCGGAAATGTGATTAAAAATTAGAATTTACGCATCAGACTGGAACCCTTAAAGTAATTTTGCCGAAAAAAGTAAAGTAGCCATTTTGTTTATAATATTTATAAATGATTAGAAATGAAATTTAATCTAAATCGTTAGAGTCGATTTTGAGACAATCGATTTTTTTTTTATCTATTTGCCCTTCAGTCAAGTACCTTTAATTTCATGGTTAAATACCGGTATCCAATTCCAAAAATTCCTTGGGGAAACCCTATGAAAACCCTAGATACCAAGTTTGAGCCGATCGGTAAAATAGTTTAGGCTCTAGTCCGAGGTACAGACAGACGGAAATTCAAAAACAACTTTTTCGGATTCTGAAATTCATCAAAATCTCAAGTTCGATTTTTTTTTACGATCACAATAATTTTTCTACCTGTATGATAGCGATAAAGTAAATAGAATTGTGTACCAAATATAAAAGTAGTAAAAAATAAAGATATATAAAATACATAAGTTTAAATTTTTATGTGTTTTATCATTTTACAATGCCTCAGTACAAATGAAAAGTGGCAAGGTTTACATAAATCCGTTAAAAACCACAAAAACAAAGGTAGACTTTTTATACCAAATATTAAACTGGTAATTTAAAATAATTCTAATATTGTGTTCTTACGTAAAAGATAATATTGTGAAACAATCACAACCATGTCCCGCAACTTGTTGCACTAGTTCTCCTCTAGTGAATACGTGGCTTAGGTTGATTTTAATTTTCATTTTTTGATAAGTATCTATTATTTTGATTTAATGAGTTCCAAAGCTTAGCTTCATTCCACTTAAGGCTTGATTTAATAAAACAACTAGGGTTAGCTTTTGGCATAATTAATTTTTGAGTGAACAATCAAATTTAGGATTACAAGTAATCTAAACAATTATGTAGTATGTGCACGGAAATTTGAAAGTCATAATCATGACCATTATTCTTTATTGACATCACAAGCGGCTGCAAATGGTTAAAATAGGTGAGCCCCCAAAATTATATTCCATAGAGTATGTGAGTATTTATGTTATGGACAAAGTGAATAAAAGGTCACTATGAAAAATGACCTGGTATTATGCAAAGTGACCAAAGCAGCCAAACAAAGTGATAAATATTTGTCAAATTATCATTTTGGCTGGGCAGTATGCATAATGCTCCTCACTCTCTGGGAAATATGATTTTTTTTAATAATCGTTTTTGTTAATAGTTTGTAATAGTTGGTATTTATTATATAAAAACAAAAACAATATAACAAGTTAGGTTAGGTTAGTTGGGTTAGTTAGGTTAGTTAGACGTTGAATGGCTGGTGCGTGATCGGATGTTCATTGTTTCCACCCTGCCAGTGACTTAGGACTGCATTTTTTTCACATAGCCCAAAGAGTATGGAGCATTATGCATACTGCCCGGTCAAAAAGATAAATTAACCAATATTTATCACTTTGTCCGACTGATTTAATATGCATAATGGCAGGTCATTTTTCAAAGTGACCATAACATATACAAGTGTATAGTACACATTTCTTACAATCAATACAAAATGTGTGTTAGTTTAAAGAAAACACCAACATATTTAGAGGTAGCCTAGCTTAATAAACTAATATGTGAGACCCAATTTAGATTATCTTCCAGAATAATGCCCGAGTAGTTGACGTGATTGGCTAGTTCTTTTTTGTATTAATTTATTTTTATATCAAAATTGTCATTGTTCTTTTACTTAGATATAATCTGAGAACTTCATGTATTTTCTTTTTGTGACATTTAAAGAGCCGTTTCACACGAGGCAACTATATCGCCTGTCAACTATCGCTTTGTTGATTAACATAGAGGGGAATTGGGGGTTTCACACGAAGCAATTGAGCTGCCCGTCCCGTCAACAGTCGCTCATAAGTTGCCCACTATTGGCGATTTGTAGAATAGATGGCCGCCAGGACAACTCTCGCCCACCTGGTGACTGCTTGTTTAATCACGTGTTTATATGGTGTTATTAACATGGGGCAACAATCGGTGGACAGTATTCTAAGTGGAGCCAACTTCCAAGCACCTGTTTAATTTTAATTATTATTATTAATAATATTAATAGCACCGCGTCTTACTACCCGTTCGGGTTATACGCACTTACGCAATGTGTAACGGTAGAGTGATTATGAGATGAAATGGAGGACCCACAGTTTAACGTGGGATCCGAACCATAGTGGAGGTCTGGCATTCCACTCATTTACAAGTTGGGATTAATACACGTCTTGTCCGAGGTGAAGGAAGGGTTTGGCATTCAGATAAATTTATGCTGAGTCCGAGAATTGACCCCCAGTACAGAAGTCTGTCACCTTACCCTTAGACCGCCAGGTCACCCTTGAATTTGATTCGTGGTACGGAAGGTAATCTGGTTATCTTTAGTCGGATTGTTTTTGACTGCATAGTCAAATCTTGTGCAGTGATTTTGAGATGAGTTTACCGGAATTATTAAAAACCGATGATTTCATATCTGAATTGGAATAGTGACAGGCAATTTGGAATTTATCAGCGGATGATTACTCAAGCCGGATGGTAAAGAGGACGGCTTGGTAAAGCATCATCATGAGATTTGTTCCGGGCTTTGACGAAAAGACGCAGGAGGAAAAGAATACACTAACTAAAAAAAGTTGTAAAAATAAATTATTATTAATTTTTTTAACTTCCTTAATAAATATTTATAATTACTATATACTTCACTAGTAATTTATTTAAGTTAAAGTAATATAAAATGATTATGAGTTTTTACCCATAACTCTAGAGCCTTTTAAAAGGTATTTTCATCTTTTTTTACTACTATTAATAAATACCTAGAATACATTGTTTTATATTTAGCCTTGAAAATGTCATCAATTCCAATCAAAGAACATTCGAATGATTAATGTGTAATTAAAATAAATATATATCGACACCTTAGCTCAGTTGGTACCGTATCTGCCACTGATCCAAGGAATCCCGGATTCGATTCCTGGCATGGCCGAAAGATTTATCATTGGTGAAAAGTGAATGTTCTCTTTCACAGTGTTGAATTGGAGACCGGGGGCTGGGTAGTGTGTCTGTTCAGGATTTAACTAGCGTAATTAATACATAAGCGTACAACCCGAACGGATAGTAAGACGTGGTGGTAAACAAAAATATATAGCCCCTCCCGCCCCAGTTTATCATCTTAACCTATTTCTCAATCTAAAAAAAACCAACCTCGTCTTCCAAACCCATAATCACAACTGACCTTTTTTTTCGTGGATCACTGGTTAGGTTGGTACTGATTTTTCTGCTACGGAGCGATAGTTGACCGGTGATTGTTGCCGGGCGATAGTTGTCTCGTGTGAAATGGTTCTCAGACAGATAGTCGGCTTACTTTAAGCCAAGTGGATAACTCAATTGGATCACTATTTATATTTTTGCGTGCTGTTGAACCATCTTTATCAAAGCTTGTCACGTATTGAAGTAACAATAAAAGGACACATAGCAGACTCCTTGTCTAGTATTGAAGTAATAATATAAGGACACATAGCGGCCTCCTTGTCTAGTATTGAAGTAACAATGTAAGGACACATAGAAAACTCCTTGTCTCGTATTGAAGTAATAATATAAGGGCACATAGCGGGCTCCTGGTCTAGTATTGAAGTAACAATATAAGGACACATGGCAAACTCCTGGTCTAGTATTGAAGTAACAATGTAAGGACACATAGCAAACTCCTGGTCTAGTATTGAAGTAACAATGTAAGGACACATAGCAAACTCCTTGTCTCGTATTGAAGTAATAATATAAGGACACATAGCAAACTCCTGGTCTGGTATTGAAGTAACAATGTAAGGACACATAGCAAACTCCTTGTCTAGTATTGAAGTAATAATATAAGGGCACATAGCGGGCTCCTGGTCTAGTATTGAAGTAACAATATAAGGACACATGGCAAACTCCAGGTCTAGTATAGAAGTAACAATGTAAGGACACATAGCAAACTCATGGTCTCGTATTGAAGTATTAAAACTGCACAGCAGAATCATTTTTTTGTTTTATAAAATAAGTTTCCTATGATCTAGATTACTGGACAAAAGCGTATTTACAAACACTGTTAGCGAAAAAAGTATCACCCTTCCGCAACTCACTAAAGATGGAATCATGGCCACTTTGGTCAAAGTCAGACTCATTAACTCTTCAATGCCTCACTCTCCATGAAAATGCGGCTACATTTCCTTTCTACCTTTTTCAATCTTAACCCATTAGCGTTGTTAAAATTCGTACTCTTTGGGTGTATGTTAAGACACGGTGTGTGTGTGTGTGTCCAAACATAAGGGTCAAAATCTGTAACAAATGGTAAATTCGATTACATTTGTAGCGTGTCGATCATGTAAAGTTGACACCTACACAATTAGGCTACGTAAAAATACGAAATTATAATAATTATATTGGCAAAATCCAAAGAAGAGTAATAGATTTGAAATATTTAATAGTAATATCCTTCAAAACCTACTGTTAACGACTGGATGGACTCGGATATGATCCACGTGCTCCCAATAGAAAATACTACAAAGGATTTTAATAATACAAATCTGCATAGAAATACTAAACTTACAATAGTGTAATCCAAACAAGATAATTAAAGCTAATACATTCAGGAATAATATGCTTAAAGACTTACTCACCGTGGCTGGATGGGATCGGATAACGCCAACATGCCTTCAAGCAATATATTCAACAAGAATGACGACAGGGTGTTCCCTACACATCCACTTACTACATCTCCAGTCATGAATAAGAACTATATTCCATTCACCGTAGGAATTGACTTCTGAAAGGCCTTTTTCCCTACCATAAATCTACTATATAGTAGGATATTGGTAGAGAAAAAAGACCTTTCAGAGAGTAATGCCTACCGTGAATGGAATATAAAACTAAGTTGGGCTTGCTCCCACGACCCTCGAGCGCCACTGTCGTGGCGGCGTGTCTTCAAACCTCCACTTTACCTCACCCCTCAAGCTCCAGTCCTTCCTATCCCCACTTGTGTTATTACGTCTTTTTCTATTTCTTTCTTTTTGTTCCGTTCTAGTCAGAGAACGGGTATAAAATGAGTACTCTCAGATTTACTTTATATTATTCTATCACATCACGTCGTTGAAGAAGGAACTTCTCTCCACGAAGGAACCGGTGGCCATGGAGTGTTGGACGTGGTTATCACCGCCGCGCCGTCAAGGAGAATCTTCTCCGATTTCTTGAGTATATAGGCGACGTTTATAAGTCCATCTGACTTATTGTCTAGTTGAAAGATTAGAAAATGTTTATTTAATAAGTCCATCTGACTTATTGTTTATCTCAGTCTTATTATAGTCGAGGTGACTATTATGTATATTTTGATTTCTTATTTCAGTCAGAGTGACTAGATTTTGGTGTTGTGTTGTTATTCCAACTTTGTTTTTGTAATCACAGTGACTCTAATGTTGATTAAGTCCGTATAACTTTTTACATTGGTCCAAGAGACCATGTTTTTCCTATATACATATGATATAGGAGCCTTGCGCTCCAGATGTAATAAGGACTTAGTCCAAATGGTTGCTATTCTCAGTGTGCACGATATTTCTCTTTTGAGTCCTTAAGACTACATACTTTTTTTTTATGGCTACAACCAGGTTGTCTATCATTTTTCTTGGACCTAGTTGGGTCAATGTATTCAATGTGTAGAATCATTCTTGTTGCCACGCTTCGCGTGTGGTATTAGCTTGGGTGTGTAAAGCGCGGAACTCCGCTTGTTTCCATATGGGGTCCGCGCAGCTAATACCTTTTTTCTCTTTGCCCGTTTTTGGCACATATTTGCTGAGTATTAGTATTGTATGAATTATATTAGTGTTGTACCCCAGGGAGTGGGTCATTAATTACATGTACTATTGAATGCTCTGGCAGTACCAATAGGGAAAGGACCGGCTATAGTACTATTTTGTGTAGACACCTGTATACTAGCCATCTACCATTGTAATCAAATAACCTTTCTATTGAAATTCATTATACTATGTCTCTTAAAGAATTTTCTTAAATCCCAAGCAAGTTAACTTAGATTATAAATGTGTTAATAATACTATATGTATATCATTTCCAGTTAACTTTTGTTTATAATTACCTCACTGTTTTTCTTTTAGAATCGCCTGACCGTAGTCTGGCGCCAGTCCAGCTGTTTTGTTATTGAACATTGCTCTTCAAGCCTACTGCATTTGATATTGCCCGTGTCGCAACAAGACAGTATTAAACTGGAACTTCTATCTTATGTTTTTGTATATCTATTGTAATCAAACATATCTTTTATTTTTCTGTTATAATAAATCTATTATTGTTATTCTAATCATTTTATCAATCTGGTTAAAATAATTCCCTTGTTTAACCGGTAAGGCTTGGTGCGACACATTGAATAAATTATTTTAAATACGTTTCTTGAGTTAAATTGGGGGCTCCCAAAAAAGTTTACTGCCCAAAACAATTTGTTTGATTTGTTTGCAGCACATAGTGATCAGTAAACGAAAGGTTGAACACCTTGATTTCATTCGTTAGCGCGTACGCCTAAGAACTAATGTTCCCGGGCTTGAGTTCCGGTATGAACGAAAAAATTATCATTGGGGATATATGGCTCACCCTTTCACAGTGATGAAAGGCGACTGAATATTGTATCTCCTATGATTGTTATGATATGTGGCATGTATTAATAAAAATCATTCGGTTATGAAAGTGCGCGTTAACTATCCCAAATAATCAAAGTAAATTACTTGATCTAATGGGCGTGAAGGCTGAGAAAGTAATCAAGAGAACTTGTAATAGAATTCCTCTGATAAGAGGATTAAAAACAACTTTTTAACCAGTTTAGACTCAAACTCCTGGAGATCAGAGTTAATCATGCTAGTTGAACATATTGCTCCTATTATCCACTACACTGAATGTCACCTCTGAGGTAACTGCAGGCTTATGGAGGAAATATTTATCTTCGCTCTTTCTCGGTTAACTATTGCCAAATCTCCTCGCATTCAGTTATGTCGGAGTAGGGGTAGGAGTGAACTACTGGCGTGGGGTAGAAAGGAGCTACTGGCAACATCGACAAAGCAGCGTTGCAAAATTTGTCTTAAGTTATATTCAAGGGATGTTTGACCAAACAAAAACAAGAGAATGTGAACACTGTTTCCCAATAGTATTCTTAGCACCGCGTTTTATTACCCTTTCGAGCTATACGCTTTCGAGCTATACGCTTTCCTAATAGTGACTATGCAGTTACCTCAAAGATGATATCCAGTACAGAAAATCTGTAAAAGCACCCACTTTCACCTTGCACTACCATAGGTAAGATTGTCCGCTATATGTGGATAGAAATCCAGTGGATATTATTCAGGATGTTTATTATTGGTTGGTTGTTGTTTTTAAATGTCGAAATTGATACAATTTCGAGTTGATACTTTTCTAGATATTTAGGCCTATACACGGGTATATTCCTTTAAACGAAAATCCCGTATTGTACTAATTTCTACATTTTCTTTTAAAATAACCAACATATAATTTCAATCAGGAATCGTTACAATCCAAAGTTGATACTTTTCAGTCGTCTAATTTGCTGGAACCTTGTCAAACTTACTGAGCACGTAATACACACCCAGAGCAAGAGGCAACATGACACGCATTCAAATTAATACTCTCACCATTCTGCTTGTCAGGACACACGTTATTTAATATATCAGGTTTCATTTGGCAATTTAAAAACCATTCGACACCCGTTTTAAAGCAAGTTTACTTTAATTCAACGCGTTTAGGCTATTATTATTATTCCAATTCAAATTACTATTTAACTATTTAAGTATCAAACTATTTTTTTTTCTTTATCACGTTTTCTTACGGTAATAAATTCCGGGAGAAATTCACTATCAAAATACGTACGTGTGTCTGAATCGCGTTAGCTTACACGTCGGTAATTATGTTTAGCAACCTGTATTGTGTTCCGATAAATCTAAATTAGAGAAGGGTTTCAGCGACGCGTGTGTGGAAGATAAGAAGGTTTTTCTTTCCGATCTACTGCTCAGCCAAACAACTTCCTTGCTGGTTCTGGTGTCCTGATACATCAAAAGAGATGGCTGGGATTTTCAAGATTAACGCAGTAGCAGTACTCGGGGTCATCCTGACTTGGGATTTTATAAATGTGAGTACACCACTTATGCCAACCAAATTCATCCTAATGCCGCATTTACTCCCTAAACTAATTATTAAGCTTAGGGTAAAACATATTAATTTTTACATTATGAACAGATTTTATTTCCAACTAAATTAATTCCATGCTCTCTTTTCGATAAGTTAGTGAGTGTAGTGTGCCAGTTACTTTTATATAAATTAGCTTTAAGTTATTTTTATAGTAATTGTTCTAGTGTGCAACTTCTAAACTAAAAAGCTTATTTCAGCAACACGACTTACAAGCTAAATCCCAACGAGACATTACTACTGCTACTGTAAGACTAACATAGTTACAAAAGCTACTTACTATATATATATCATTGTGGTCTTCACTATGCAGCTCTCACTTTTAATCAATACCAATAATATAATAAATACTAATAATGTGGTAATGTTAGCAATGTGAGCACACATAAAATTTGTTTGTATAATTTTTTTGTTATAAAGACTTATCTTGTTTTTCAGGGATTGTATTTAGGTTACTACTCTATAATGGATCACACCTTTACACAAATAATCCTTCAGGCACTGCCCGCTAAAGTCCCTAATACTTGTGATCGGTAACGAAAACGGGGTAATTTTTCTGAGTCATTTTCATACTTCAGTGTAAAATAAAATTGGTTGTTTTTCATATAAACTAAATATATTACATTTTTAAAGTTAATAATTCAATTCATAGTCACTAAACCATTTTGAAAAACTACCCTCAGTAGACCCGACTGGGATTTGAACTCTGATTTCACTGTCTTCAGAAGGTTAGCCAGTCTAACACGAGAGTGACAGCTTAGACCATAGGTCGACCACATTTTTGGGGTCCGATCGACTTACAAACCTATCAAAGGTCCCACGATCACATATAGTTTCTTTTCTATAGTTTTAATTATTTTATTTCCTCTACACCTCTTATAGTTTATTCCTTAAATGAATTATTTCCTCAATAATTATTTCCCTTTCTAACGAGAAAGAAAATATAAACTAAATAAAATGTGTTTTCTTATAAATTGTATGTATAGTAATTATATAACTATTATGAAACATAAGAAACGGTGATACCTGTGGATACTGATTAGTTGCTAATGACAGAGTGTTTCCAGTTCAACATCCTTTTGGATTTAGATGATTTTTATTGCCAAATGGGCCAGGATAGAGATGATTAAAGACAAAATTAACTTCCTGAGACTTATCTTCAACACCACAAGGAGAAATTATTTCAAAATAAATCTTGCAATTGGTTCTAGTCTTCCAATTTTTGCGAATAAGCAGCTCTTTGAATAGCTGAAGAGCTTTGCCTTTATTTAGTATCCGTGTGAATAAGTTTCTCTCCGAATTAACGGTCCATTTCTCCTGTAAACTCTCTGAAAACTCTCTATTTCTAATACTCGGGTGCTGATAACAGTTTAACACCTTCATGGCGTAAGAATTTTCTACAAAGAGCTTGAGCATGAATTGTATATTGAAATTCCAGAAATAATGGAAACTGTTATTTTGTTTGACATAGTGAAAGAAAGCCTTTATAAATAGATAGATGCCTGTCAATTCACGAGCACCATTTATAGTTATGCTGGTTAATTTTTCAATAGGCAAAATTTCCTCAAGCATACTATTCTTGAATTATGCATTAATATATGCTCATGTAACTGTTCAAGTTATTTGTATGATTTTGAAAATTACTATTTACTTGAAAAATTGTTGAAGGTCAGTTTAAAAAAATATATATTATTTGAATTGTGTCACCAATAGCATTTGATTCATGCAGATGTAAAATTTTATGTAGGAAAAGGCTTCAGCATCTGCCTAAGTTATTTGATTAACTCTGTGGCCATGAGCTTGAATAGACGTGTCACAGTACACGTTTATAATTGGACAGAATGGCATTTAGTATTTTTTTTTCTTTATTTTGAATTTAGCATTTTTAGTAAAACCTTTCTTCACGAACTCATCAGTGGGGAAAGATTTTTTAATTCTTATTCAGCATATGCGAAACTTTGAACGAAGCTACGGCAGCAGAAAATTACTCAATTAATTTTGCCAAGGACTGCCTAGAAAAAAAGGGTGGGTTCATTGCGCTGAATTTTTTAAACAAAGCTAAGCTTCATAAAACAGCTTAGACCTATTGTCAATGTCAGAGTCTAAGCCTGAACTTGCATATTTACATCTCTCACGCTCTCTTTTTTTCTTTTTTCTTATTAGACGTATCGCCACTAGGACGGGAATAAATTAACATTACTAATTATCACTGATAACGGTTAGTTTGGTCACTCTCAAAAATTATGTAAAAGAATTTGATATATTTTCAAGTTTAGAAGACCCAAAGATGTACTACGAAGTAGTTTTCTTACACGATCGACTGGTTGCCGACCCCTTCTTTAGACCACGCGGTCACAATTCATATAGTTGAATAGTACGTCCCTATTAATATTACATATATTAATAAAGTATAAACAAGCCGTCCAATTGGTTCGAAGAGGCTCTCAGGTTTAAACCAGTGGCGTAACTGTAGGATGGCGTTGGTGGCAAAATGCCTCAGGGCCGCGATGAAAATGTGTCCCACGACGCAGGACTACCTACTCAAAATTAATTTGGTAAGAGATGAAAGTGTTGTTTTTGTTTCGTAAAAATGTTATTATTCAATAAAAAAACAAAAACTCAATAGTCACTTTAATTTGCACAGTTTCATACTCTACAAAAAAAAAAGCTCTTTACATATATTTCTGTAAAATCAATATTTAACAAGATATAAGTAAATCTAAATTTTAAAAAACTCGGGGGAAATTATAGACAATTTCGCAGAAATCAAAACAAGAATGAGTTATAAATGTCGATGTTTGTTTAGCCTATGTAGGCTTTAAATATTTATATTTTTTATAGGTTTGTTTGTAATAATCATTAATGTAGTCTTATTCAATTCTGATCAATTATTTTACATTATGCTGCTAGTTTCTACCTTTCAGTAGTAATTTTTTTAGACAAAATGAAGACCTATATTACGAAATTTATAAAAGAATACCAATAATAAATGCCAATGTAATTTATTATACTCTACAATCACACATAAGATTATTTTTTAGAGGGAGAGTCCCACCTTTAAAGTTTTGCCACGGGCCCATTGCTGCCTAGTTACGTCTCTGGTTTAAACCTGAATGCTGGAGCCCATTCTTGTTTATGGTGGATCTAGGTATTAAACCCATTGGTTCAAAGTGTTGTCTCCTTTTAAATAACTGTCGGATGAAAAAAAAATTTAAATATGAATGGTCCTTTAGAAAATAGCGACATACTTTTTTGTGGCCAAAATTGATAACATTTTACTATTTTATTTGTGTTATTTTATAGGTATTGGTAAAATTTATCAACAAAGACAGCTGCAGAGCACATTACTTGACGTATGATTAGATTACGTGAAAGTAAATATAGCTGTCTTTCTATGAAAACTGGACTTTATATACTCTATTATTATTATTCTACTATAGCTTGGAATATTTTCAATAAATGATTATCGCACACTAATCTCAAATACATTTTTATTATGATAACATTCAAAACACTCCCAGGATAACTTACTGTTTTATCACTGTAAAACAATTGTACAGTTTTATTAATCTTGTAAAATACTCTCTCGATATCACTTTTGAACAGAATCGCTAGAGTCATTTTCAAAAATATTTTGAATTAAAAATAATCACTATTGCTAAGCTACCTTTAATTTTAGGCCTAGAATAAAAATCACGCTTCGGCCTTGAGGTATGACAATATTACATCTAAATATCAAGGTTGAACAAAATTAATTAAACTTTTTTGTTTGTAGCCCCATGAACAGGGACAGACAGATAGATGGACATACAGATAAAAGGACATACATAGTTTTAAAACCCACTTTTTGATTTTGGATGCACGGGTAAAATGTCAAGATCCATCATAACCATGAGGTTGAAAATTTTTACGATTATAATACTTTCTCTAGATGAAAAAGTAATTTGGTTTTAAATCAACAAAATGTATTGTATAAAAAAATAATTTTTTTCACAATCTTCTCCTTTTTATGGTTCGATTGTACACAAAGGCGGAATTTCAGCATTTTGATTTATTGAGCCTGAGGAGGTGCCCCGTGGTGAATTTTACTGGAATGACATGAATGCATATCCAGAGTCCCCAGAATTGAGCCTGAAGAGTCAGTCCCTGTCACTGAATCGTTACTAGCCACGGCTCTAGTTAAAATATGAAAACTTAATATTTCCTACGTTCACAAAAATTATTACTACAGACACACAGACAACATGAACATTTTTTTAGAGTCAAACGTGAAAAAATGCTTGTCAAATTATATTTGGTTTTTTTTGTCCTCTAAATATTGAGGGTATGGAGGGAAATGCCCCCTTGATTCCCCAAATTCCGCCTATGATTGTACAAGAACGCATATGATAAAGCGGCTCTTAAAGTTAGTTTATAAGTAGTTTTATGATGCATGATAATTGTGTTTAGAAAGATGCACTTTAGATAACAAAATAAAATACTTAAATTATTCAAGACTACTAAATACTAACTACAAAATATTACAGACTTGAAAAACTTTTCCGTAAATATTACAATATTTTTAGCTTTTAATTTCCTATAAACACCCGCAATGTTTTCGTACTTATTTCTATGAATAAGTTTGGCCTTGAAATAATAATCTCGACTATCGAGAAATAGCCAGCGAATTAGCTACTACGAAAATACAGCGCGTTTTAAAACGATTATTGTCTTCCTCCTTCTTTTGTAAATAATCAGTGTGGGCCCCCAAACATTGATATTTTTTTTGAAAAATTTTTTTGTATGTAAAAATTAATTGTTCAATGTATATTTTGAAACATTATGGAGTTTTTTTAACTATGCTCATTTCAATAGAATATATTTACCACTTCCCTCAAACGCATTTTTAAAATACAGCTGTTTCATTTTACTTTTATTTAAAATACAAGGAAAATACTTCTCATTTTGCAAATATACATATATATACATATATATATATACTTCTGCCATGCGTCTGTACTTAAACATAATATATATTTATAGAAAAAAAAAATTAAAATATCTGATAAATATAATTTGTTTGTTTGCAGGCGGACTACGTCTCATATAGAATTCCCGGACATGCTGGAGGTATCTCCCATAGAATGGGCGGACATGCTGAGGGCATCTCTCATAGGATGGGTGGACCTACGGGGGGCATCTCCCATAGAATGGGTGGACCCATGGGTGGCATCTCCCATAGAATGGGTGGACCCATGGGTGGCATCTCGCATAGAATGTCCGGACCTTCGGGGGGAATCTCGCACAGAATGGCTGGTCCTGGTATGGGTGGACCTGGCATGGGTGGACCTGGCATGGGTGCACCTGTCATGGGGACACCTGTCATGGGGTCACCTGGTATGGGGGCACCTGGCATGGGGGCACCTGGCATGGGTGCTTATCCAGTTGGTCCCCCCATGATGGGTGGATTCCCCCCTAATCCCGTTCATGACCTTGGCACGCAGGACGCCCCGCCCCCAGTACGCCACTATTCCCAACTAGGACTCGCCCTGGACATCTTGCCTCGACCACAGAGCCAGCAGGAGGAGTTAGTACCAACTATACACAACTGCTGGCAGGGTTGTCTGAGTGGCTAGTCTAGCTGACACTCTGCCAAAGTCCGGGTTGGAGTGGAATTTCTCATTATATCTTCAGGCGAATGCTAGTGAATTCCTCAAATTCATCGCTATCAATATTTATCTCGGGTTAAAGAGTTATAGTGGTTGGTACCCAACTTTGCGTATCCTGTCTCCCTAGATTGGAAAGTTTGTCACAGATACCCACTACTGGTACTATTCACATTCCTGATCCTGTCCCCCTAGATAAGATAGTTTGTCACTGACACCCAATACTGGCATTAATCTTAAGAAAAAACCTTTTTTAAGGCACTGGCCTCCTATCACCTCTATTTATTAAAACATACCGGCAGTACTATCTAGCAACATCTCTCAAAACTTAAGGCAGTCTGCAAGAACGTCACTAAGTGTGAGTGGATGCTTCGTGGCGCATTAGTGTAGTCCCGAGCACACTCAAGGTCCACCTTCTAACCTGGGATGACGCAAGTAAACCAACGTCACTAAGTGTGAGTGGATGCTTCGTGGCGCATTAGTGTAGTCCCGAGCATACTCCATGTCCACCTTCTAGCCTGGGATGACGCAAGTAAACCAACGTTACTAAGTGCGAGTGAATGCTTAGTGGCGCATTAGTGTAGTCCCGAGCACACTCAAGGTCCACCTTCTAACCTGGGATGACGCAAGTAAACCAACGTCACTAAGTGTGAGTGGATGCTTCGTGGCGCATTATTGTAGTCCCGAGCACACTCCATGTCCACCTTCTAGCCTGGGATGACGCAAGTAAACCAACGTTACTAAGTGCGAGTGAATGCTTAGTGGCGAATTAGCGTAGTACCGAGCACACTCACGGTCCACATGGCCTAAGATGACGCAAGAAAATCAACGCCACTAAGGGTCCACTCTCACTAAGCACCCACCTAGTGGCGTTCTTTTATACGGCCCTAGTTAACAGAATGAAAAGGTAATTTAAACTTTAAAGAACCTCATCAACATTTTTAAGACGAATGTGTGTAAAGTTACCCTTCGTCGATAAAAAAAATTACCCTTATTGCAGGCGAATAGGCTAGCCAGATAAATTGTGGTGTGTTGGACACTCATCCACATTCATTTAAATATTGGAAGTAAAGTCAAATAATTTTCATGGATAGGGCCATTTAGGAAACACGAATATATTTTATTACTGCCCAAATTTATAACATTTTACTATATTATTGGTCTTATTTTATAGGTATTGATAATATCTTACATAAGTGATAGCCACAGATCACATAACCTGACGTATGAATCCGAGAAAGTAGATCTAGTAACTTTTTTAGCTGTCACATAAGGATATTCCTATGAAAATTTGACTATTCATGGACCCTTAGGCATAAACATAATCACTCATTTTTCATAATTATTATCAAAAACACATTTAAGTTGAGATACAGTTTCACTACAACACAATCATATGATAAATACACTATTTAAAACATTAAAGACATCTTATTATTGAAGATTAAAATGGTTTCACTGCCAATTAACATTATGTCTTACGTGCCTTTTCTGGAAAATCACGCGTTCCCGTCCGTACAAACTTGTACTGGGTATATATATTTAGCATCACGTCTTACAACCATTCGGGTTGTACGTTTATGTACTAATTACGCTAATGGCTATACTGATAAGGAAGTTTATATTTAAAGTAAGTGTACCCGCATTTGCGTAGAGAGAAAGAATAAAACCCCGTTTTTTGAAGAAAAAACTCACTACACCCGACCGAGATTCGAACCTCGATCTCCCCATTATCGGCAATCTAGTATACTGTGAGAGTAGCGCCTTAAACCATGCGGCCACCGAGGTGGGCTACTGGGTATAGATAGGCCCTGTTCGCTCATCACGATGTCTTCACTGATCAGGGAACTATTCTTCGCTGTTAAACACCAACATCTTCGATGTTGTGCACCCACAAGAACAAGAATATTTTACTATGGACACATATCTCCACTCAACATCGTCTTCCCCACTAGCTGGAATGGGAGAGATTCTATCACGTCCTTGTAATACGTCGCTCTCAGCACTTCCAAATCAATTGGTGGAATTTGACGTCTGGTTCAATATAATTGATAACCAAGAATAAAGTGTATTATGATTATCTGCTTGAAAGAAAAGCGGAAAGTTTATAAGCTTAGGAACGCATGTTGTGACAAGTATGAGAGATAGAGGGGCGGGAATGGATTTAGTAATTCCATTTTGTCTGGTTATGTGGCCCTTACCTTCGAGTCCGTAGACTTTGAGTAACACCTTGAACTCAAGTATTTTTGGCTTCACACAATCTAATTACAGAGTATTATAATTTTCTTATAACAAATAACTTTGCCGATATTTGCTAAATTAGTTTAGGATCATAAGTATGCTATTTAAAAAAATACATTTCAATGTTTGATTATTCCACATCAGTCACTATATAACCTCATTGGGAGAAACGTGGGCTAAGGAGTCAACCTCGCATGATGTGGTTTCTACGGTGTCGAGAAAGGTTGGGTTAGAATCCCGACCGGGTGTAATGAGGGTGATTTATTATAAACTGTTTTACCCTCTTCCACTGTGCAAATGCAAATACATTTCCTCTAAATAATAACTTTCCCTTAAAATACTAAATTTACTTTTAAATTCAGGAAGTTCATGAACAGTACTATACGGAATCAACTGCGTTTTCAATAATTTCTTTAGTTAACTATCACCGAGGTTCTTAGCAAATATTTGAATTGCAGACTTAGGGCCAGTTTCATAGTCAAATTTAGTACGCCTCAAGTGCGGCGCTACACTAAGTACAAGACGACACCTACCTAAACCAGAATGGAATGGGCCAGTTTCCTATGCGAGAACGGCCCATTCCATTCGGGTTTAGGTAGGTGTCGTCATGTACTTAGTGTAGCGCCGCACTTGAGGCGTACTAAATTTGACTATGAAACTGGCCCTTAGCTCTAATAATTTGGGCAGTGTAACGATTAATTACTTTTTCACAGCTAAATTTAACAAAACAATCTTAAAACACACTTTACTATAGATTGCTTTTTCCTAAGACTGAGAGCGACTGTGATGTAGGTAAAATTTTGATCACTTTACACATTTTATGATCAAGGAAATGAACTTTCTGTCAGAGGGAATTTTATTGATGAAGAGCGCCATTGTCTTCAGTTGATCATGGCCACATCATCTCCCCCTTGTTTAGATACCAAATTGGCATTTTGAGAGACTTCCTGAATGATACCCTTGTGATGGCGGAAATTCTTGGCCCCGACTTTCGGGCCGAGATATATTCGAGCCGAGGGGAGTTCCTGCAAGGTCTACTGGACCAGTGTCTGCAGTCGCCTAAGCTGCCTGGCCAAATCCGGGAGATAATTCAGTACATCACTTACCGAGGAATTCCAACCAATGGCTTGGCCAGTACTCCTACCAACTTCAGCGGTGTACTTAGGTCAGAGAAGCGACATCTTGACCTCAACAGTGCCTTCCAGGTGGGTGAAAATTATTACTAATGGATAATTAGGACTTAAACATTGCCTTATGGGTATTTTGATACTATTCATACTGCATGAATGTATAATTGGTATCATTGGGACATCAACAGTGCCTTCCAAGTAGGTGAATGTATAATTGGGACATCAACATTACCTCCCAGGTATGTGAATATTATTCCTACTATATAAATGTATCATTTGGACATCAACAGTATCTTCAAGTTGTGTGGACATTATTCTTACTAAATGAAGGTATAATTTGAAGACCGAAATTCTATCCCGATCAACTCCACATGGGAAAGTTTCCTACAATGTGGTGATACTATTATCCTTACTCATCCTGTTATTCTAGATTAGGCAGTTCTTCTATCCTCATTACAGGTACTATTTACTTTCATCATTTTACTTCAGGCTATGTATTTTGTTACTTACAGTCAGCACTATTCACACTTATTTGCGACCTTAGGTTGGATAAATTTCCTCACTCCACGTCCACCCTCTTTTTTCCCACTGTAGAAAATCATCCCCTAGTATACCTAGTTGGAGATGTGATCTTGTGTTTCCTCTTCTAGGCTCTGGATATGAAAAGGGTGAACGATGCCAACCTAGTGCATGCAGTCAATGACGTGAAGAGCTGGTTCGCGAGGGACCTCCAGTCCAAGGTGCATCTCATAGGTTTTGACGTGTTCAAATACAACACTCGTGGAGAAGTATTGAGGTCACTTCTGGAACATCTGGAGAGCTTCAACGGTCAACCGGAGATCCCGCAGGAGACCAAGGAGAACATAAGAAGTATCCTCCCGTTCATTATGACCACCGGAATAGGCAATGACTCAGCCTTTTCTGTCGACACCGCTTACTGATGGCCGCTTGGTGTCTTGTTTCTTTTTGCAATAGGGCTGAGTCTTGATTCTCATGTTCGCCGAAAATAAAGAACAGCAATGGTGCAACAATTCACATTACCCATAATGTTTTGCAAAGCCAAATAGATACACCCAATTGCCAACACGTTTTGAGTGAAATGACATATCTACCATCACTGTCGATTATTGTATATAATGATGATGGCGCCTAGCATGATAAGGAATTAAAATCTAACTGTTGCACTGGTTGGCTCTTACAAGACTATCGATGTGGTGCAGGGTAGATAGAAACTATTTCAACTCAACGCCGAGGAGTGGACCGTGCTGAAATCTTATACGTAACAAGTTTAAAGCTCGTCGGGTGACAACGTTTATCTTCTGCTCTTGTTTTTCGACGAACGTGCACTCTCTCATACACTATCTATTTTTCTTTCTCACACACACATATGTATCTTCTCCCATCTCTGTGCACACACTTAAACTTGAAATCGAGCCATACTTGAGACACATCTTACATATATTGATTTTGATATCACACTAGTGTGCCATATCAAGGTGAACTGAATTTTTTATATTTTGGCCGGTTTTTATAACAAAATATTTGTTTTGGTTTAAAATTAAATGAGAGCGTGTCTAATAATAATAATAAACAAGGTTTAGTTTAATTTTCTACTCACAATAATCTTAACAGGTCCTTGAATATTTTCCACAAACATCACGGTATTTGAACAATAATTCTTTTTTAAATAAAGAAAGAAGGTTCTGTTTAAATATTGTTATTCTCGTGGTATATTTTAAAACTATTGAAATTACTCTTGAAAAATAAAGTAAATGTTGATACTTAGGCAATATTTTGGGTTATTTAGCCAAAAAACAACTATAAAAGCTGCAAAACATTAGGTAACTCAGCTCACTTTTCATTCCAACTTACTGTAAAGGGCTATATTTCAGATCCTCCTTCACTCTTACTAATCCACAATCTAGATAAAATTTAATTTGTACTTGGTTTTCAAAACTATGTAGAATACAATCATAATAAAACCAACTTTGATCAAAGGGTTTCTCTCATTTCCCATGAGTTTCTGACTAATTTTAAGTGAAATCACGTATGTAAGCTACTTATGTACTTCACTCTACCATTCCATTGATGATGAGTCCAATAAACATTCAAACAAACCATATTTGATGTAATCTTATTTTATTTAGTTTTAATTGCAATCTCTTGTACACGCCTCGGTGGTCACGTCAATTAAATGTCAGGCTCATACAGGGCCGTATTTAAGGGGGGTTATGGGATCAACCCCCACTACCACCCCGAAAACATGTTTAAAAAATACCAGAGGTGAATGAGTTAGAAATTAAGTTTTAATAAAGAATAACTTTTAGTGTGTGCCTGTCCTATTAGAATGGATGAGTGTGGGTAGTAAAATGAGGGAGGGAAATCTGTCAACAGGGAGAAAGGGGTGACTTAGTGTGTGTGAGTATTTATTATGAAGGTCACAAGGTGTGTTTCCACACGCACTTTCCTTGTTAATGTTGTTGGCAAGATTCTTGTTTAAACCTTGTGGCATGTAAGTGTTTATGTTTTTGTCTGTTGACTTGAAGCCAATATTATAGTCTACTATTGAGTAAATTTTAAAATAATTTTGGGAAGCAGTTTTGTTATATTTCCCCTACTAGGCAGTAACATATTAATCGGAAAGTAAAATTGTTTAATATTAGATCCTCACAATTTTAAATGGCAAACACGAGCATGATTTATTTCCAGGTTATATTGAACTGAACCAAATATAAGTTACATAAAGGCGTGTTAAGGGGTTTTTATGACATTTCCTATCACCCTTGAGTGGAGGAAAATTAATTCTCTAAGTGTTTGATGAGGTTTATTTATAGTGGTGATTATTTATAGTATTTACAATAGGTCTTATGAATTATGCAAAACTAATCTAAGTTACTTTAAAAAAAAAATTCTTTCCTAAGATGTATTTTTACAGTTCACCCGACTATAGTTCATCCCTCTGACAAGATGTGTATTAATCACAACTTGTGAATGTGGGGAATGCCAGGCCTCCACCGTGGTTCGGATCCCACGTTAAACTGTAGGTCCTCCATTTCATCTCACAATCACCCTACCATTACACATTAGCGTAAGTGCGTATAACCCGAACGGGTAGTAAGACGCGGTGCTAATAATAAAAAAATAATAATATAGTTCATCGATTTAAGCCAAGGTCATTTTAAATAGCAAAAGTCTGAAATCAAACATCGTAGTTAGTTTATTTATCATCAATGATTTAGCTTAATGTTATAGTGAAAACATGGAATAGATTGTGGTTGATCTTTAGTTTGAGCATACTTATCACCAAAATTATGGACAGAAGACCCAAAATATATAGACCTTATATAAACTAATGCGTAACTTTTTCATTTCCTTAAAGTACATTTGTAGAAAAACTTATTGGTACTATGTTTTATAATATTTATCAGACATGTAAAAAATAGAACATAAAATTTGCATTATATATATATATATACCGGTACCTCACGACCCACAAATATAAAGTTAACTGGAAGAGAGCTTAACGTTTTAATCAGTTTAGGTGGTTCCCACTTTTTTTTTTTTACAAAACATGATAGTGGAATAAAATATTAATCCTTGTGCTGTAAAATATTTATAATTAACTATTATTCATTTTTTTTTGTTCTGTATCCCCCCCCCCCTCCCCCGAACATACACCCTGGATTCGTGCCTTGCCTCATCTTGTCTAGTTTGCTGATGACTGGAAGGTTGGGTTTTGAATCTCAGCTGGGTGTACTAGAGATATTTCTTCTAAATACAATACAAATTTACCACTCCCTTCCGCGCAAATTTGGGTACATTTACTGTAAATTTTAACTTCATAGTCATCCCATTAGCATAATTAAATGCGTATAGCCCAGCCCGACAGGGTAGTAAGATGCTGTAGAAGAGTATTCCATTTCTTTCAATTTCCGCATTAATTTTTCGAAACTAATATTTATTTAAAAAGTAGTTTATGAATAAATAATTGCTATTTTATTTATTTGAAGTGAGTTAAAAGAGATCTCAAAGATAGATCTATTATTGTAACAATAATATTACAAACTCTTTTTTTTAATGATTGAGGTTTTCTATTTTTAGAGCATTGACTAAATTTTTCTGACTTTGCACTGGACTTCATTTTAATATTTAAATTGAAACATACCGGCGTTCACAAGGGGAAAGGCGTCAGTCTCACATTATAGTCCATGCATGTCCAACCGTTTTCCGGCTAAGGGCCGCATAAAAGTTCTTGGGGAATTGGCTGGCGGCCATACATGAGATTTATAATACCTAATGCCCAAACATAATAAAACAGGAACGATTAATTTTATTTTTTATTAGCACCGTACCTTGTTACCTGTTAGGTTATACTACGCATATGTACTAATTACCCTAATGAGCTAAGGGTGAGTAAAGTTGAATTTAGATTAAGTGTACCCGCATTTGGGAAGAGGGAGAGTGGAAAACCATTAAGAAAAAACTACCCTGAGTATACCCGACTGAGACTCGAACCCTGATCTCCCTGTTATCAGGAGTCTAGTATATTGCGAGAGTGATGCCCTAGAAAATTCGGCTAACGAATCACGTAATAATTATTTACGTTTGACAAATGCATGCATACATGCGCATATACATACATACATACATATATACATACATACAAGTAGGGCCCAAAAGTATACTTACGATTCTGGAAATTTCATGGAAATTAGCGAGCATTTACGTCAGTTCCAAGAGCCTAATTTGTTGTTTATTTCTGGATTTGGAAGTACTTTAATTTGAGCTGGCGTACCGCACAGAGGGAACTTGGCGGCCACTCAGCCTCAACGGGAGTATTACTGTGTTCCTTGGGCAGTGGAGACAGTTGCGATCCTCGGTGATAGCAGCACTTCCAAATGAAACCTTCAAAATAGTTCGTCGTAAAGGCTACAGGCTGGAGAGCAAGTTCCAAGGGTCGTGGTCCGAGCACAACAGTTCATGTACCAGCAACACCCCTCACCCCTCAAATCGCACCCTTACTCCCTTTAAATGAACAAACCATATCAGACAAGACTAGTCGATTGTTTTTGAAGATTGTCCACAACTAGACAATTTGCAAACATTCTCTTGTCGCTTGAACAAAAAAAAAAGGAACATTATATTCTGCGTTTTATTGGTAATTTTCAGTCCGAGTAAGCTCATTTGGGGTAGAGGAGGATTGATTTATGGGAGGGATTGGGGCCGCTACCTGAACCTGATGTACGTAACCTTATGAGCCCAAACGTAGCACAAAGGACTATATGAATTTCAATTCATTTGGAGAAAGTGGCAGGCCAACTTGATGTAATGTACGTAACCTGACTTCGTGAAAGCCGGTCTATTTGCACTAGAAGGTAATTTTTTATCTGATTTTAAGTATAATCAGGATTTTTATAATTTTACTCAGCCCCCCGTTCCCCTCCCACAAAAAAAACTACCCATAAAACCCATTTATTATATTTTGTATACAAAGGAATCGTCTAGTAAATTTTTGAAAACCTTTTGGTTCAAACTTAATAATAATACATTGATTTGTGTTTGGTGTTATATACAAGTTTTGAAATGACAGATTTTATACAATAGATTAAGTTATAATATATGTTTTACTTGGTTGAACAAAGTAATAGTTTCAACCAGAAACTCACTTGGGGTGATATATAATTTTAAGGTACCTACACATGCTAGGCCCTAAAAATAATACTTTGTAAAAAAAGCAAATGAGATAGCAATAGTTCTTACCTTTTGTTGCTAAGCAAAGACAGCAGCAAATCAATTCTACAGTTAGCTTGCCAGTAATTTGATGCATGGTCTCCCCTCCCTCATACATCTCTTTCTATTCCTTCTACACAAATTCTTTTTTTTTTTCAACCCGCTAGCCTATACAGTATTGTTGCTAAGAATAATTACATTGTTGAATTGTTTTTCTTTATAATGTATCTTATTACTCCTTTCCTAACTATATTAAAATTAAAATATGTTTCTCTGGTTCCCGAATAATTAATATATTTGAATTATTGGTTTAATCAGATAACATACATAATACCTTTAGTTAAACCACAGAAAACCCAATACAACCCAACTAGCTTTTTATTCAACCCTGAGTAGAATCATCTTTAAAGTAAACTGTTTTTAAAAATCCTTGCTTGATAGCAATGCTGTCACTTGGGAATGCAATTATCGATTCTCGTTTCGAAGGACTCATTGAACTCAGCCATTTTAACCTGTAGGCTGCGGCTCTGCTATATTTTTATACCTCGTCTGTGGCCGAGTATTATCTTTTTCAATGACGCCGTCTGGGCTATACGCGTTTTAACCACTATAAAGAATTTTAGATTAAATTTAATCGAATCTACTTGGAGGAAGAGTGAGAAACCATTTATTCTGCGAGTCCACCGATGCGAGAAACCTGGATATTCTGATGATTCTCAAACCAAATTATTTTTGAGAATGTTATGACAAACTAAAATATCAAAGAAGAAAATATTTCATCAAGTGCTCATGGATAAAAATAATATAATAATTAATATGTATTTTCTAAACACACGGTTGTATTAGCAACATTAATTTTATTCCTGTCTAATAATTCAATTTTTCGTCAATGAGATCTATGTGATAACTTTTTTTTATCGTGCACTGTTGATTTAACTACTCACTGGCATAAACATACCTTACCAATTAGCTACTGTTTCGTATCCTTTATGATAGTGTATTAACTACAACATTAATATTATCCAGTCGCTATTCAAATGCAAAACTTGTATTTTTCGGAATTGAAATATATTTATTACTGCATCCTAGCTCGGTCTTTATGTGAGCAATAAAAGCACAACCAGATTTAGTATCACTAGTGTTTTACTTAGGTCGGTCTTATAGCAGGTAAAGAAAGTTTAAAAAATCCATATCTGTCTTATAAAAAATAAATAAATTGAATGCAAACATATTAATATTATGTCAAGATACGAACATTTAGTTGGTTTAAAAAAAAATTGATCAGTTTATGGGAAAACAAATGAGCTTAATCTGACCTAGCGAAGGATGATAAACTGAGCTAGGCTGTGATTTTCTTGATCAAAGAGGGACATAACTAGGTTTCTATTCCCTGGATGAATAAATTCGTGATACTTTTTTGACTGTGGAATTTAGTTGGGATAAAACCTTTAGTTCTTTCCCTTTCCGATGTATTATGAGGAATGTTGAAAACAAGTCAACTGCTTAACTTAGTTTGTGGGAAGCTAACTCTGGTAATTCTTTAATTTTCTGAAGTCTTGTACTTTAGACAAGTCAAAAACTATCACTAAACCAAATAACTGTTTAGGAAATAGCTGTAATTTTGGTATGTTTATTTGGCTTAAACGAGAATGAAAATGTTGTTAGTTGAAGACTTCAGTTAGCAGTATTGTAAACTACTGATGAAGTTTGTATTGTGTGTTTAACCCGCGTCTTACTGCCCGTCCTGGCTATCTGCATACTCATATCTATGGGCTAGGTAGGATAAATAAAGGACGTATACCCGCATTTTCTTGGAGGGTGAGTGGGGAAACAGTTTAAAAAATACTCAGCACACTCAGGGAGAATTTGAACCCTGACCTCTTAATCACCAGCAAATCAGACAAGACGAG
The DNA here is from genome assembly GCA_901482245.1 of Timema douglasi. Taxonomy (NCBI): domain Eukaryota; kingdom Metazoa; phylum Arthropoda; class Insecta; order Phasmatodea; family Timematidae; genus Timema; species Timema douglasi. Next base: position 115,593 of record CABEEJ010002147.1, read on the forward strand.
ACTAACTTTATCCTCGTACCCACCAGTGTAGGTAAATTTGGTACGAAAATAGGATATTTCTGACTTTTAATATAAAATGTATCATACTTAACATTTGTTGCAAAACGTGCTGTAATTGAAACATTTGATTTGTCACATAAAGCGTAATCTGTTTCAAAGTAAAATCCACACTTAACTGTTTCCTCAAGTGATTACTTTACTTTCATCAAAATATTATGGAACATAAACAAAAGCATGTTTCCACTTTATTGACTTTAATTTACTAATTGAGTTTCGAAATTAAATGCTCAGCGGCCAGATGTTACTATCGGGTTTATTATAACGGCTAGTCGAGCGAATAAGCTCTAATATATTAAACTTCTATTATTTATTAGTTTTCCAGAAAGAAAACCAAGTACACATAAATTAAATTGAAATTTATTTATTTATAAAAGTACTACCATCCCGGTTTTTTCTACGGCTGAGACCATTCAGATTATATTATTGTATTGAGTAACCTAGGTACGTTATAATCAGAACCTTTAAACACGTATAAAAACATATATAGAATAACCTCTTGAGAAAAACAAATAAACGGCAATATCTATCTTGTAATTGACACTTAGCCTTATTTGTCATGTATCTGACACATGGTCTTGTAATGGACACACAGCCTTCCCTTTCTTGTAATGAACACACGGCCATCCTTTTCTTGTAATGAACACACAGCTATCCTTTTCTTGGAATGGACACACAGCCTTCCTTTTCTTATAATGGACACACAGCCATCCCTTTCTTGTAATGAACACACGGCCATCCTTTTCTTGGAATGGACACACGGCCATCCTTTTCTTGGAATGGACGTTTAACCATCTTTTTCTTGTAAGGAACACATTGCAAAAAATAATAGTAATACAACTTCAACAAAATAATAACAAACTACACATAACACAAAATAATTAATCCTGTTACAAAATCTCACTCAAACCTGAGTCTGACAGGTCATCCATTAAATGCCTTGGAGCTCGAATTCTCTTTTCGCTACTAGTACAAGCTGATCCTGAGTCCAATTGACTATTACAGGTGTTATTGCCAACATTTTCAGAAACATCGGCGACTACTGCTGGCTTTTCATATGGAAAACCAACAAAATCATAATCAAATGTTTCCCCTTTTTATACCCCGTTCTATCAGATAACCCTTGACATACTAATGTTTCTTTATGTTTGATAAACTAATAAATTTTCTATTTCTCCTTATTATTTCTCCTCCACCTGTACTTATACAGTAAGACCTAAATAGAAGACATTTTTCAATTACTCCTTCATTGCAACTATCTCTAGAGTCCTCAATTCTATTCTTAAAAAAATACAGGATCTCCAACTTGTAATGATTTCAAAGGTACAGATCCCCTGTCATATTAATATTCCTGTATTACATTACTAGTATTCCTATCCACTTGTATTTTTTCACAGTCTACAGAAATGGGAAGTAAATGAGTAAGTGTGCACAGTATCCGAGACTTTAACATTCTTAACATCATTAATTGTGCTGGAGAGTATCCTAAATTCTTTACAGGAGAATTTCTGTATTCTAACAGGGCATAGTACACATCCCGATTACTAAGTTTGCACTTCCTTAAAATATGTTTGGCTATACTAACACCTTTTTCAGCCAATCCATTAGATTGGCTAAATCTAGGACTTGAAAAAACCACCCTAAAGTTCAACTTTTTGCAAACTCTAAATAACTATAGCTATTGAATCGATTATTATCACTGGTCAACATATCAGGAACACCCAGCCTAGCAAATATATACTTGAGTTTTTGCATGACTGTTTCCATATCTTTACTCTTTATAGTATGTAATTCTAACCACTTTGAGAGATAATCATAGCACACTAAGTAAATACAACCCTCAAACTGAAATAAATCACAACCAACACGTTCCCAAGGATGGCTTGGTGACGGATATGGATCCATTGGTTCCTTTACATTATTAGTAGATACTGACAAGTATATCTTACATGTGCGAGTGAAGTTTTCAATATCGGCACTCATAATTAACCAAAACAAGCATTGCCTAGCCAGTTGTTTTGTTTTTACAATTCCAAAGTGGCATTCGAGCAATAAACCAAGTATCTCCTGCACCATGGACCTGGGAACCACTAATTTATTTTCAAAAAATTACAAGCCTTCAGCTTCTCCTAAATAATCCATCATATTCCAATATCGGATAAGGCTAACAGGCACATCATTTCGATTGGGCCAGCCGGAATTTACACATTTATTTAATTCTGACAAGTCCTTATCCCTAGCTTTTGCCTCAATAAATTGTTGCTTTCTTTTTTTGGAGATATTTAAATCACTGCTAATATAGTTACAATGAACAGTGGAAAGAGAATATGACAAATCAGCGAACTCATTGGTCAGGTAGGCTCTTGAAAGTGTGTCTGATATATGCATTTCTTTCTCTGGAATATATGAAATAACTATATTTTACTTAAGTAATCTTTACATAAGTATTTGAAGTCTAGGCGATACTTTATCCATACCCTTTTTTTTAACAAGATTCACTAATGGATGATGATCTGTCTTTACATGCTCCAAATTGCCATATGTAAAATTTTTGAACTTTTCTAAGGCGACAACAATGGCAATTAATTCCTTTTCAATCTGTGAGTAGTGCTCCTCTGTGTCTGTCAGCGCTCTTGATGCAAATCCTAGAGGATGTTCATCCTGTAACAACACCGACCCAATACCACCTTGTGAGCTGTAAGTTTGTATTTCCAATGACTTAATGTTATCATAGAAGTGTAAAACTAGTGCATTAGTAAGCACCTTTTTCAAATTTCCTTATGTTCTGGCCCCCAATTAAAGTCCACATCATTTCTAGTGAAATCCCTCAAACTTTTAATACAAGTAGAAAAGTTAGCAATGAACTTTGATAAAAACTTTGCCATCCTAAAACAACTCACTAAAGACTTCTTATTTGATGGTCTTGGTAAGTCTCTTATGGCTCTTACTTGATTCGAATCTGTGAGAACCCCTTCCGAATCAACTATAAAGCCCATAAATGTCACACTTGGCATTCTAAATCGCAACTTTTCCTGATTAAAATTAACACCGCACCTCATAGCTCTTTCAAACATTTTGAGCAAGACTGCATCATGTTCATTTCCATCCTTAGTTGCTATGATCAAGTCATCAAAATATGGAAAAACTCCTTCTATATTTCAAAAAATATCAATGCATCGTTTCATAAAAATTTTAGGAAAACAAGATATTCTAAAACACAACTTATTCCATCTACAGTGACCATATGGTGAGTGAAATGTGATTAAATATGACGATTCTTCATCCAATTCCATATGCCGAAACCCTTGCTCTATATCCAATACTGTGAACACAGTATCATTTACTAGTTAACTTGTAATTTCCTCAATAGTAGGAATAATATATTGGGGCTGCTTGACTGCCCCATTCGATTTTTTTTTGATCCAAACATAACCTAAGATACCCATTTGGTTTATCTACAACAATTAAATTTGACAGCCAATCCGTTGATTTGTTCACTCTAGAAATAATTCCCTCTTTCTTCAAATCAAATAGCACCTTTTTTAATTTCAATTTAACCTTTAGTGAGCGGTCTTTCCACTACTGGGTGCACCGACGGATCAGTGTAAGTTTTAGTTTTACCTGGAACTTTCCCCAGACCACTAAATAAATAGTCAAATCTATCGTTTAGATTATCAGTTTACAAAGCAAAGAATTTTTTGATTAAGTTCAGGGCCAAGCATGCTCTCAATCCTATTAAACATTCAACATTATCAAACAGTATGTAATTATATTGTTTTGGATTCCTCTCATATATTCAAAAAGTCATGTATGAAGTGTATTTTTCATTAAAGAACTGTATGTAAAATTTTCTTTTAATACTTTATATATGGAAAATCACGCGTTTTCAGAAGAAATTTCAATGCCCTACGTCTTAAAACTTTCTTTCTTTAAAAGACCAACTCCGTTGTATTTTGAAAATCATGTGGCATGCTGGCTCCCTTTACCCAATAGGAAGTTAGCCTTCACAACATCACGTTGCCAGGAACTTTTCTAGTAATTAGTTTAAACACTGGTGACAAGGGGTCCAAGAAGCAAGGAGTAGGTCATATATAAGCAGCTTGTGTGTATGAATCCACACATAAAACAGTACACAGTACTCAGAATACAGAACATTTTAATATCACAGAAAAACAGTACACAGTACTCAGAATACAAAACATTGTAATATCAAAGAAAAACAGTCCGTAGATTAACAAAAAAATCTGAATCATTTAATATCAAATCTTCATTATCGAAGGTGTAATCATCTAAATAAATCGTGTGCAACATTGAAAGTCTTACTCATTTTATAAGAATAAGAATCACAGATAATCAGATGTGATAAGTGCGTAGTAAGATATGTACGCTTCATCATCATAAAACCCGGTATCGTCAACATCCGCATCAAATCTCAACAAAAATTCGAAAACTGCTATAATTATGCCCAATCACGGGCCCGTATCACTATATTTGGTGCTCAATCACGGGGAAATATTTCAATAAAATACCGTTTCACCATAAGTACTTCAAAGTTAATTGCAACACATTGGTTGCTACCCTTGATCTCCAGTTGAACTCTACCTATAGGTTTTAATACATCCCCACTACCATAGGGGGATAAAATCGTTTGAGTATGCACTAATTTAGGAGCAGGAACAATTCTCTTTACCAGACCTAAGCTAATTACATTTGCTTTTGCCCCCGTATCCACTTTAGCTTTAAACAATGTTCTATTACATTTGAGGTTAACATACCAAGCTGGCTGCTCATCACCATCTTTTCGCCAGTACTCGTGATTTTTCAGTGCATTGACTCCCGCGACTTTAATTGGGCACATACGTGCAAAGTGATTTTTACCTTTGCAAGAAAAACATTCTTTACTATAAGCTTGACAGTTTTTATACTGATGGCAAGTCCCACACCTACAACCAGCGCCTCTGCTGTTAACTTGAGTTTTCCTAGTGTAGCTTGATGAAGAAGCTTTTCTGGTATATTCTTGTGAAGTCTTCTCTACATGTATATTTGAATGTCCTGTTAACGTAGCAATTGTCACGTTTTAAGACCCAGTAGAAAAACAATGAATATCTTCTGTTTATCTTCTAGATGTATCTGCAGCACGGCAAGAATCCTCTGCTCTTTTCAAGGACAAGTCTGCATCTCTGAACATATGCTCCGTCATTTTAGGATCTTTGATCCCCATCACAATACAATCTTTGATCATAGTCTCTAGTTGATCACCAAATTCACATTTGAAAGCTTGCGTTTCCAATTCTGTAATAAATGACTATAGATTGGCCTTCCTCCTTCGATATATTATTAAATACATGTCTTTAATATACCATTGGGTTTACAATAGTCGTCAAATGACTTCAAAATATCTTCAAACTTAAGTACACTTCCTAAATCAAAGTTATTGTAAACATTCAAACCTCCATCTCCCACGGTCGACATCAGATACATTTTTACTTCATCCTCTAATTTTGTTAACCTGGCCGCTTGTAGAAAAATCATTAATTTTTGCTTATATCGTTTCCGCTGGTCTGCTAAGTCGTTTGCCTCAACGTTTACTGACATTGGAAGGGCAAACGCGTTCATATTAACTTCCGACACCATGTTGTGTTGTTTTAGTAACTAAATAATTAAAGATACATATGTGGTGTTATCAGTAAACTTATTAAATTTCCATATAAGCCACCGCCCATAATACACACAGATCATCATACATAAACCACTGGTGTCCAGTGTTGCCACACAGTAGCCATCACATATCTTACAGGCATCCCAATCTTGTAATGGACACACAGCCGACTTTATCTTATAATGGACACACAGCCATATTTATCTTATAATTGACACACGGCCATACTTATCTTATAATAGACACACAGCCATACTTATCTTATAATTGACACACGGCCATACTTATCTTATAATATACACACAGCCATACTTATCTTATAATGGACACACAGCCATTTCTATCTTATAATTGACACACAGCCATACTTATCTTGCGATGAACATACAGCTATACTTATCTTATAATGGACACACGGCCATCCCTATCTTATAATGGACACATGGCCATACTTATCTTATAATGAACACATGGTCATACTTATCTTATAATGGACACACAGCCATCTCTTTCTTGTAATGGACACACGACCATCTCTATCTTGTAATGGACACACAGCCATACTTATCTTATAATGGACACACAGCCATCTCTTTCTTGTAATGGACACACGACCATCTCTATCTTGTAATGGACACACAGCCATACTTATCTTATAATGGACACACAGCCATCTCTATCTTGTAATGGACACACAGCCATACTTATCTTATAATGGACACACGACCATCTCTATCTTGTAATGGACACACAGCCATACTTATCTTATAATGGACACATGTCCATACTTATCTTATAATGAACACATGGTCATACTTATCTTATAATGGACACACAGCCATCTCTTTCTTGTAATGGACACACGACC
>CABEEJ010002148.1:9026-30227 GCA_901482245.1 Timema douglasi
CTTGTGAATGTGGGGAATGCCAGGCCTCCACCGTGGTTCGGATCCCACGTTAAACTGTAGGTCCTCCATTTCGTCTCACAATCACCCTACCATTACACATTAGCGTAAGTGCGTATAACCCGAACGCGTAGTAAGACGCGGTGCCAATAATACTAATAATAACAATCATATATGCCAAATATATACTATTTGCCCTGTTAGTGTACAGGTCCCACTTCCCGTCGCTAGAATGCGACTCGTCAACAGCACTTTTCAATAGGTGGGTGTTCTGTAGATTAGTTCATGGGGGTTATATTATTATTATTAGCACCGCGTCTTACTACCCGTTCGGTTTATACGCACTTACGCTAATGTGTAACGGTAGGGTGATTGTGAGATGAAATGGAGGACCTACAGTTTAACGTGGGATCCGAACCACGGTGGAGGCCTGGCATTCCCCACATTCACAAGTTGTCACGTCTTGTCAGAGGTGAAGGAAGGGTTTTGTAATCAGATAAATAGGCTGGTTATAAAAGTTACCAAAACAATAATTGTCATATATACGTCAAGACATGCAGTATGAAGCTTGAAAATTTAATGGACGATATCAATACCTATGAAATAATACTAGTAATAAATGTTAAATAAATTACGTTATCAGTGATGGCCACAAACCAATGTGTTCGTATTTTGTTAAACTCCTACCAGAATCCTACTATAGCTTACTTCTGGCAAACATTTTAAAACTAAGTGATAAGTCATTTCAATTTATATTTAACCTCACTTTCCTTAACTTGGCGAACAGATACAATGTGACATTACACCACTAAGCAAATGTATTCCACCTATCAGGTCATTCGCCCACGAAGCTGTAAAAGTGTACATCCCTAATTGGAAACCAGACGGCATAGCGTTCAAAAGAGCAAACGTACAGTAACATTCCCAATCTCTTAAGTGGTGAAGGTTTGTCCACAAAATAAATCTAAACACACGTATATAAGCTTTAGAATGGCACGAAAAAGTGATCAAAGCCAGTTGTGTGGAATTTAATTAACATGATAGCATTTCGACTAACGGATGTTTCAACAACTAAAAACTAATGAACATAAAAATAAAATACTATGTTGTATGCGTGACCTTTTGAGTAACAGAGATGCGAAATTAATTTAATTAACAGAACAAATGATTTCCAAAGTAGAGGTGTTTGAAATACTCTAATAAACAGAGCCCGGACTTTGATGACCTGAAAATAACCAAAGAAGTGGCTTTAAAATGATCTAAAAGTTAGCAAAAATCACTTTAAATTTACAAAAGAAAAAAAAACCTAAAAATTATAAACAAAAATTCGTAATGAATGAATAATGAAAACTGGATAATTATATGCAACTCAACTCTTTCATCTTGCTGAATATATATTTTTAGCACCGCGTCTTACTACCGGTTCGGGTTATACACTTATGTACTAATTACGCTAATGGTATAGGGATGAGGAAGGTCGAATTTAGAGGAAGTGTATCCGGATTTGCGTGGAGAGGATGGGAAACCATTTAAGAAAAACCACCATCGGTACACCCGACCGAGATTCGAACCTCGGTCTCCCCATAGTGGGAAGTATAGTCTATTGTGGGAGTAGCGCCTTAACCCATGCGGCCACCAAAGAGGGTAATCTAATAATGTCTTTACAAATACCCCCTTCTCCCTCCCAACGCAACCCTCTCTAGCTCAATTGTTGTGTCCATCCGGGAATGTGTATTTTCCAACCGCACAAGCAAATAGGAAAGCGGGTACAAAGTTAAATGGCTTTTAATTCTGACAACTACGGGTTTAATCAAAATATGTTTGAGTATTCAAGCATTTATAAAATATCAATTTAATCTATAAATATTATTATTCAAGATAAAAGAAAAAAAAATGACGCAAACCAAGAAAATATGAACTAGAAATAAAAGAAAGAATGACAAAACGTTTCCACAGTTAGGGGGATCATGAATAGTACAGTCGCCCCATGGCTTCTTTGGTGCAGACTGACAGCTAAAAGCTTTAAAAAGTTACCAGATCAAATTACGTATCCCTACGACGAACCATATGATCTGCAAAAAACATGTGTTTAGCAGCTGTCATTTCTGACGGTCAAATTTTAGGTATATACCTAAATGTTGACTGTCAGAAGTCATCTGTGAGCTGTCAGTCAGTACCAAAGAAGCCATGGGGCTACTATATGTGTGTGTATACGAGCAACGTATGACGTACCAAGATAAATATGACATATCATCAAAATCCGTGCCCTGCTTATAACATTGTCTTAATGAAGGGAAAAGTGTTCATTATCTGAATTATTAATTCTAGCTTTATTGATCAGGGACAAACACCACGCTTGGATTTTATTTTTATTTGATCTCGATCAAGTTATATATTAAATAATAATTGATTATATTTCCACCCGAATCGGTGTGTACGAGGGATAAGGTCTGGTTTGCCAGTGTCGGGTAGTCGGAGTTCGAGTCCAGACTGGATACAGTAGTATCACACACTCCCCCCCCCCTCTCTCTTCTTACAAGCACATAAAGTAAAGTTCATATTTCTGCTTTATTTTTGAAAATAGCGGGATAGCCCTGACAAGTAGCGAGATGCAGAGCAAATTAAATAACTAGGCCTATATTATTAATTCTGAAAATTGAAAAATGACATTTGGACACGAGAATCGAACCCGGAACCTTTGGCTTAGAACGCCAATGCTCTAACCACTGAGTTGACCACTGAAGACGGCTGCCTTATCTGATAACTCGTGATCATAATAAAATCACACATTTGTAGCCGACGATTTCCGCACGTCCATCATAGACTCTGCCTTAAAATATGAGTGAAGAATGAGACGATTCCTGGATAGCTCAGTGATAAGAGCATTGGCGTACTAAGCCAAAGGTACCGAGTTTGATTCTCGTGTCCAGATGTCATTTTTCAATTTTCAGAATATGATATCTTGATGGAGAATTTCTCAATAAAAAGCATAAATAATAGCTTCGGCTATTTGATTCTTCTATATTCTTAAGTAAAATCTAAAATATATTTTAGTTTGTTGCTTCACAAAAACAATTGTGACACACGAGGCCGTCACACGTGTTGACGGTTGATCCAATGGCCGAGACAACGGAACAACCTTCCTTCACCTCTGACAAGACATCTTGTGAATGTGGGGAATGCCAGGCCTCCACCGTGGTTCGGATTCCACGTTAAACTGTAATAGCGTAAGTGCGTATAACCCGAACGGGTAGTAAGACGCGGTGCTAATAATAATAATAATAATAATAATAATAATAATAATATTTACTGTATCGATACCAACAGTTCATCTTTACGAAACTCAAAATGTTTTCCAAAATATTACATTAAGTTGGTTATGCTAGTTTTTTATTTTAAATATCTCATTTTAAACATTTCAAAAATCTGTTGTGTACCTGTTAGTAATTAACTATCTTGTTACCTAGAATCTAGAAAGTTAAAAATAATAAAACAAACTATAGGCACAAGAAAATAGGTTTTAAAAGGTACATTTTGAGGTTATTTCTCTTGGAATAACTCATTAAATTAAGCAATAAATGTACCAGTGAACCAAGTATAACAAGCTTGTTAGAGTTATATAATATCCCAGTAATAATTGGGTGTGTGTGTTTGAAAAACATCAGAGTACGCGGTTGGGATCGAACCCCAATCGCAGTAGCCTACTTTATTATTTATACGACAATTCTACCCGGTATATAAGTTGAAGTTTAATTGATTGGTTTCAAGCGCAGGAAATATAAAATAGTATTTGAAAATATTCTTAAAATTTACCATGGACATTTTTTGTATAAAGATGTGGTCAGCTTTACATTCGAAAAACTCACCCAAACTACCCCCAAAAAAAGTAATATTATTAGGACTAAGACGTTTATCACATTTTTATTGTAAAGCTCATTTTATTGCTGAAAAAGGTATTAAAATGTGTTGAGATTCAATAATTGCAAAGATATATATATATTTTAAAGCTTTACAATATAATATTTTAGAGATTTTTTCAGTTTTTAGGGCATATTTAATCCATATTTAGGGCATCTATCGCATATTATAAATAAGTATGTAAAAGTATTTTTTTAATAACAGTGAAGCTCATATCAAAGATTTAAAGTACGGCACACACACACACACACACACATATATATATTTGTATTGATTCACACTGTGAATGTTTAATTTACACAAATAATATTCCTATATCTAATATTTTCAGATAAATTTAATCTATGTAATGTACATTTGAAAAAAATTCTGGTTATATTTTAGGAAAATATTTAAACTTTTTAAGTAATTTATTTTAGATTGTATGCATACGTCACGATTATTTTTTTTAGGAAATAAACATTCAAGAACTATTTATCACAAACTATGACTTTTTTATTACTTACTTACTCTATGTTATTAGGAACTTAAAGTTCCTTGCCGCTCTTACGCCACCTATCCCTATCTTTTATTATTGAAGAATTTTGATAAGAAAAGTTTAAATATTCAATTAATAAAAAGTCCTTGAAAAAGAGTAAAAACGTAGGCCTACAGATGGAATGTAGATTCTAATTTTTTTTTAACTAACTGCAAATTTCGGGCGTTTCCTTGGTAGAAAATACTAAACAGTACATAACTATAATAAATATTTTAAACATTACACATCGGTATTTACGAAATTTAAGTATTTAAGCTTGTAATACACGTAAAAGTATAAATTTCGTCTACCAGTATCCCTAAGTAATTATTTCAAGTGAATCATTTTTAATAGCTCAAAACTTAGACTGAATAAATGTTCGTGGAATCTTTAAACAAAATAATTGCAAAATAGTCACTTGACCAAAATCACCATAAAACAAGGGTTACAGACCAAAATGGCAATAACAGCTTGGAACATTTACCACTTTCCTGAAAAACAATTTATAACAAACGGTAACATAAGTCAAAACATCCGGTGCAAAACATAATCGCAATTACTCGTACATAATGTAAGTGAAAATAAAATGCAACGGCCTGTTTTGTGATGGATGAGTCCCACAACATTGCAGATGGTGCACAATGCATTAGCCACTGTCATCAAACATTGCTTTAGGAGCTAAGGTTTAATTTTAATTTATATTCAAACGTTTATATATATATATATATATATATATATATATATATATATATATAATTAAGTTAAATATTAAATCCTAGTATATAAGCATGTCGGCGACACGCTAGCTAAACTTGGAATGTTTATTATGACGCGACTTGTATATTCAGTCAAACCTATGAGCTTAAAAACGAGAACACCTCACTCACTCACAAGAAATATTTTGAATATTTTTTTAGCACTGCGTCTTACTAACAGTTCGGGTTATACGCTTATGTAATAATTACGTTTATAATTTTTGAGATTAGGAAGGTTATATTTTAGAGATAGTGTACCCGCATTTACGTGGAGAGTTAAAACATATTTAGGAAAAAGCCACCCTCAGTACACCCGACCGAGATTCGAACCTCGATCTCCCAGTCATCGGCAATCTAGTCTACTGCGAGAGTAGCGCGTTAGACCTTACAGCCATCGAACAGGTTGGTTTTTTTTAAGAATAAAAGGGGATTGAAAACAGGGCTTTCTTGAAACCACTCGAATTAGAAAAATGAAATTTGAAGCGATATTTTTTTAAAGGGGTTAAAGGACGGGTTGGGGGGTGATAGGGGGAGGTAATATTGTCTAGATGAGCTGTTTCTCTCCCTGTACTAAGTGCGTAGCCAGTAATATGTCTGCCTTCTTCAAAATTCATAGTGAAACCGTTCGTTTAATTTATGAAAAGCTTTTTTTTAAAATTAAATCAGTCCCGTAGTACATATTATAGGCAGGGCCTTAGAAAGATATTTTATAAGGTGATACGAACATTTTTTGGGACCCCCTTTCATTTTCCATTAATCCTGTATAAAAAAATTAACTATCTGAAAAAAATAAAAGAAATAAGACAACCAAAGACATTTAATTTATACCTTTACATATAAGAAAGTAAAAATAATAATAAAAAAGATTATAACTCTACTAATAATTTAGTTAACGTAGGCATCTAGTCATGGAAATATGACTGCTTCAACATATACAGACATTTTCTAAGATCCCAGGAAATTCCCAGGCCCCTTTTAGACCCCCGGGCCTGGACACGATGTACCCCCTGAACACCCCTCTCTTAGGACCTGATTATAGGTGTGCATAACATACTTTTTTTAGGTAATTTAGGGGCTTCTGGAGGGTGGGAAAAAGATACACCCATTTGGAAATTATACATAAAGATAAGATACTGTCTCTCCCAATCATATTTAAATATACATTTATTTAAAAAAAACACCTCATTACATTAAGTGATAGGAAATAATATACATTGTTGCAGAAACACTCCAACATAGAGCGTAAATAAAATGTTTAATGCCAAAGAAATAATGAAACAAAAGGAACATCTCTGTCCACCAAAGAAAATAATAATATTAATTTCAATAATAATTTTTAGACTTTCATTAAACATATAAATATTTGTGTACAGCTTGGAAACTTATATCAAATAAAAGATTTAATAGTACGACTACTTTACATTTAAAAAAAAGTTATTTAAAATCTGAAATATTCGCTGGAATATGATAAAAATTGGAAATCTCTGCTTATGTCCATGTAATTTATTTTTTATGAAAAAAAACTATAATCGTAATTTTGTTTATAATGTTAAACAGTGCTTGAATACAAAATTTAATTAAAATCGTTGGAGCAGATTTTTATAAAAAAATATCTTTTCCCCCTTTAGTTAAACTACCCTTAATTTACTAGAAGAGAGAATTATACGCTTTTTACGTAAAGATTCATCATGATATTTTAAAGATTACAATACTATCTCTTAATATGGGAAAGTATAGAGATATTTCCTCTCTCCTTCTCGTGAGGAGTTTCTACACCCCGCAGAGACTGAAAATCACGACAGACATAATGATAATACCGATAATATTCGCCGAGAAAGGGGAAACACAGACACAAAGCGCACGTAATGAATGACTAGTATTTACGTGGGTTCTCCCAAAGGCGCACAACGAGAGAGCTGGAAGGCGCACTTAATGGCATCTTAATTAGTTGTGAAGTGTAATGAGGTGCTCCAAGGCGCTCGAGAGTAATGTCCTCTGAATTATAATTAATGTCGAGGTCGCGTGGGCTTAAGGTCTGGGGAAAAGGTGGGGGCGGGGGNCGGATATGTTTCTTGGTGGTTGTTGTTACCGTGTGACCCGTCATCAACAAGGAGAAACAAGATGTGTTCACATTATTTTAAAATTTAAATGAGGAAATAATGCTGGACTACAATTAATAATAATAATAATAAAAATAAAAATAAGTTTGGGTAATGCAAGCCACTTGCTCGACACAAGCCTCGTCTGGGCCGGTTCACCAGTGAATGGGAGGTCGGGGTTTGAATCCTGACCAGGCGTACTAAGGATGTTTGTACCTGAATTGATTTCAACTCTCCCTCTCCATTAACATGAGGGTACATTTAATATTAACTTTATCTTCTTAATTTTTATCACATTTGTGTAAATATGCGAATATACCGGATGGGCTGTAAGACGCAGTGAACACACCAAATAAAAGCGTTCATGGTCATTAATGACATAAACTAAAAGAGTGGGTGGATATTATAAACATTTCGTCAGGTTCAACCAAAAGACCTCGATTATTCCCCGATTGAAAACACACCAACGGATAAACCATAAATAAATCGATATAACAAACATCTATTACTAAACTTTTTTGATAAATACAAATTTCCTATTTTAGTTTAATTATTTTGTTTCAATGTCTGATCACTAGAACTTAAGCTAAAGAGTAAATTTGGTCATAAACCAACAAATGAATTAATAAATAGCTCTGTTGACGTCACTCGCATAATGATGGGCTGGCTAGATCACGTGATAGCCTTCAAGTTACTTTCACCTAAAGTAAAATACCTCCCAGGACATTTCTTAAGTTAAGTTAACTGCAAGTCTACGTTAAGTTAACTGCATCGTGATCGCTTCCATTTAAACACACGAGGAGATCCTTTACGTTAAGTTGATCTCGTGATCCCGGCATTACCCTGAGCATTGTTCCTACAAACCGTTACCCCTGCTATAGAGACTACCAGTATACCGTTACCCGTGTCACTACCACTAGGAGGTAAGGCGGTAAGCCGACACACCAGCAAACGAATTAAGATAAATTAACTAAAATAATAAAGGTAAAGCTTTTCACTATTGTGAGCAATTTTATTTAACGTTCTTAACATTTTTCCTACCGCTATTTCATTACAATTTGAAGTTTATTAGCTGATAATTTATCATCTACATCTTTAAAACGCGAAGCAATTTCTTTCGAATATAATTCATGCTGATCTAGACAGACGATTTTCATAACATACTCTGTAGATTTGCATAATAATAATAATAATAATAATAATAATAATAATAGTCTATTAAACTTTTATTATTCCTTAGAATCAACCTTTCTCAAATACTCACTTACACACCTTAAAAATATTATCATGTAAACTGTACATTTTAAAATTCTACAAATTTCATTTTCTCCTAACATTACCGATTATGACCAAACAAGGTTTGGTAACGCTCAAATATTATTTGAAAGTACTCGATATATTTGGGAGTTTTGATGACTCAAAGATATACTTTTAATTATGATGTAGTTTTGTTTTACGCAATCGATTGATTGCTACTCGCTTCGGTGGCTGCGTGGTCTAACGCGCTACTCTCGCAGTAGACTAGACTGCCGATGACGGGGAGATCGCGGTGCTAATATCGGTCGGATGTACTGAGGGTGGTTTGTTACCGAATGGTTTTACACTCTCCCTCCACACCAATACGGTTACACTTCCTCTTAATTAAACCCTCCTAATATCTAACACATTGGTGTAATTATAAAATAAGCGTATCACCCGAACGGGTAGTAAAGCGCGGTGCTAAAACGAGAAAAACAAAGAAACGACCAGTTGCCAACTCCAGCTTTAAACAAATACTAATGCATTTTAAATACGATATGTACCCTCGTTGAACTTGGGGCAGAGTTAATATAGTAATACCCTGGGATGGCACACGAATATTGTCTGAAACCAGCTTGACATTTGAATTTGACTAAGGAAACCCCCGTTTATATAAATTATGATGCTGAACTAAAATGTCAAAAGGGTAAATAATTACTCGGATAATGAAATCAAAACACGGAACAAACAAAGCCGTTTGAATAAACAAAAAATACGAATACGATTCCTGTGTCGTCGTATACAGGATAAGTTTGGCAACAACGCCTACACAGCGGCGTGTAACAAATTAAGGGCGGTTAAATCGCCTTAAATCGTTACAGCCGAGACCTTTGGCGTGACTTTTAATCGTCACTAAATGTCAACGAGAGTTGGAAGAGAAAACCCGCCGGCTCAGGGAAAACGCGCAGTCTAAAGGCGTCATTACCTAGATAGACTGGACTACCTGTGACGGGGTTTGAATCCCGGTCGGGTGTAATGAAGGTCTTATTTTCTTAGTGGTTTCTCACTCTTACTCTGCGTGAATGAGGATACCTACCTTTCCTCTAAATTATCCTGCCATCACCCGTGTGCCATTGGTATGGATTTAAATATTCTAACCCGCCTCGGTGGCGTAGTTGGCTAACGCGCTAGTCGTGTTGAGCTGCTCGACTGCTGAGGACGGGGAGATCGAGGTTCGAATCTCGGTCGGGTGAACTGGGGGTGGTTTTTCCTAAATGGTTTTCCACTCTCCCTCCACGCAAATGCGGGTTCACGTCCTCTAATTCAACCTTCTTAATTCCAAATCCATTAGAGTAATTAGTACTTAAAAGCGTATAGCCCGAACGGGTAGTAAGACGCGGTGCTAAATAATAATAATAATAATAATAATAAATATTCTAATTTATCAATTCGTAGGAAAAATATACGAAAGATAATGGGTGGGTGGGGATGACGGAAAATCTTACGATACCTTACGTGGGGGGAAATAGGAGGAGGGAGGGGTCGAAAACCATCAAAAAACGCCTCGCGTAATTTAAGGACGATCCCTGTTCAGGTTATTATGTAGCCTACTAATTACGCTTATTAATTAGAAACGAGGAAAGTTGAATTTACAGGAAGTGTACCCACATTTACGTGGAGGGAGAGTGTAAAACCATTTAGTAAACATAACCCTCAGTTTACCTGACCGGCATTCGAACCCAGATCTCCCCGTCAGTCCAGTTAATTGCGAGAGAGTAGCGGAATATCTATCATTAGAATCCAGGAAATTGATAAAAACTTTTTTTTTTCTTAATTTATAGAGTTTCTCATCAAATGGTTCTATGCACGATTGGGTCGTACCATTTTGTTTTTGTGGACGACTATATCTACGATGAGTTAAGAGCGTGAAACTCAAGTGAGGACTTTATCAATCACAATCAAAGTAAAGCAAAGGGTGCCACGCCCTAGAGCCCACCTTACACGCCCTCTAGGAGACCATGCCAAGGGCATTACGTCGAGGTTAAGGGAGACCATCACAGTTAAGATTACTTTGGCACGATTCTTTCCCGAGGGCACTGGCTACTTGGAAGAAACAATCACTATATAGCCAAATATTTATAATGGCAAGGGACATTATTATTATTAGCCCCGCGTCTTACTACCCGTTACGCACTTACACTAATGTGTGATGGTAGGGTGATTGTGAGATGAAATGGAGGACCTACAGTTTAACGTTAGATCCGAGCCACGGTGGAGGCCTGGCATTCCTCACATTCACAAGTTGTGATAAATACACGTCTTGTCAAAGGTGAAGGAAGGGTTCGGTAATCAGATAAATCTGTGCCGGGACCGAGGATTGAACCCCGAACTCGCAGCACAGAAGTCCGACACCTTACCCCTAGACCGCCAGGTCACCGCAATGGATGTTGACTCTAAGCTAAAAAAAACAACAAAAAAACACACACACACTCAAAGAACTTATAATTTTCTTGTTGCGACTGTAACAATAGGTGAGGTTAGATCTAATGTCCCACAACTTGGTCAGCCAGCCTCACAGGCGCTTCAACAAACCAGTATTACTGCCAACATGATATAAGTTTGTATAAGGCTAGCAACGCCATCTTTTTGGAGAGCTGAAAGCTCAAAATACCGTCATAAAAGGTAAGCACCGAATTAACCACACCTCTTACAATGTTTGTAAAACGTCTTTGAAAGTAAGATAAATTTCCATTCCCATAAATACGCTTTGATTAATATTCCTAAAAATCTAGGGTTGTTAACAGAATAGGGTACTGTTTATATAGTATGATTTTGGTAGGAAAAACCATAGAAGTTAGTTGCTAAAGTTACTAAAACAATTTTAATAAATTCATACATCAGGTTATGCTATCCGTAGCTATCACTTTTGATAGACATTATTTATTAATACCTAGAGAATATCACAAATAATAGTAGTAAAATGTGTTACACCCTCGCTACGACTCAATACTACCCCAACCATTAAAAGGTAATAAAGGTAGAGGATATAAACTAACATACAAAAAAAGGAAATTGTAAAAATATGTAAATTCAACAAAGAGTAGTTTATTCAATTAATGACAATAGCGCAGATGACAATAAATGGTCTCATTATATCATAATGAGATCTGTTGGAAATCATACTCGAAGTAAACAACTTTACAAAATTCAAGTTGTGCAAGTATTTTAACAAAAAGGAAACATGATATCCATCACAAACTTGATAGACTAGTCTATATGAGACAATACTACAGGGTATTTATTATATGCGATACAAAAAATATAAGGGCCTAATGGGCACCTTGATATGGTTCCAAAGGTTTCGTAATGCACAGAAAACTATATCTAATATATAAAGAAAATTAAATGTTGACGACTACATTACAGAATTTTTAAAACGTGAGGGTTTGACTACCAGACATAAGCCAAACTCCCACGGGACTACCCGATCTGACAGAGAATATGGGACCCACAGTTCCCAAAATAAATAAACTAAACTGAGCTGTTCAAAAGGAACTTACGTTACAAAAGATTAAAGTTATCCTAATTCAAATTCCGAAAAAAGTTACGTCACGTTACGTTAATTGTAACCATAAATTCAAATACGAAAAGTTACTTTAAAAAAAACGGGAATACTCTACAATTCCAAACAAATAAATATTAACATGTCAACTTCTAATTAGCACGTAACTGAAAATATTTACGAGAATAAATACAAAAGTACACGTCCAGCGCCCGAGCGGCGACATTTATAAGATATAGTATTTTAATTTAAATAGACGATTAAATAATAAATATGTTAAATTTAGAAACAGAATATTTTATGTTAGAAGATTATAGATAATAAAGAAGTTAGAGTCTAAGCGACGAATTTGATACATATACAAGTCTTTCTCCAGCCATTGCCCAGCTCCATGACAATGATCTGTCGTTGATCGTCGATCGTAGAATAGTCAGTATTTGCATACTTGCATAGCCATTATATAGGGATTTCATTGTTATGATGGGGATACACAAACACACGCGGTGACGTCACGATGCCTGCAAAAAGCCACGTAGGCCATGTGGATGTTGTTCATGCTCCATTGGAATATTAGTGAATATCTCCAATCACCCGATGTTTCGAAGGAGGTTCCTCTAGTATCCGCCAGAGGTCAGAAACATAGTTGTCTTCAAGTCGATGTAGATAGTCCTTGGTTCATTTCACGCTAGTACAGTCGGAGTGCCGGGACGCGTTTGTTGATACACCGGCCTTTCCTGCTCCAGTCGCCGGTCTTGGTTTACCGTGAGTCGTCCAGCCTAGCAGGATTCTATTGACAGCAGATTCATGTGGTAAGTACGTGGACAGAATATATATTACATTGGTTTGGATTGAGTAGTGAAACATATTGTCCAGCATGATTATATTATGTCTTCTTAGCCTACAAGAACTACAACAGCGAACAATAGTATTGTAGGGATCCTGAATTTAATTGAATTTATTGGAGCGGGTAGTATGAATTAATGCGAAACATCCATTAACGTCCGTAGTGGGCGTGGTCCCATTGGAACATTATACATCGTAATGTTACAAATGTTATCAATGTGGGCCGCAAATAAATGTGTGAATTTTTTCTGCTTTCTCCCAACCAAAATCAGGGTATGCCTTTTCTATTCCTTTTGGTGTAAACCGTTACTTAAAGATTGTATGATATCTGAAAGACGGTGATTCATTTCAGCTGTCTAGTACGTTACCCCCTTAGGTTTGTTAGAGAGGTAGAGTTTAGTTTAGAAAGGAAATTCTACCATCTCAACTTAATTGGTAGAGCCTTTTCTTCCTAAGTGACGGGACAGGATTTGATTGGTGTTATTTTATTTATTTATATTACTATAGGCCTACATGGTTATTTACAGATGTATGGACGGTTGGCTTTTGGAACTAAGAGTGTTGTGAAAAGGTAGGACATTGTATTGTGTTTAGTTAGGCGAGCCTAAATGACCTCGTTTTCGAAAATTTGAGGCAAATTTCTATGTGATAAAGTACGTTAATAAAATATAGTTGTTAAATGTAATTATATTTTATTTATTTATTTACGTTACTATTTTCCTCCCCCTCTTCTGTTTTTGACGTATTAGTTTTTTGTTTTAAAATCAGTATTTAAAGTTTAGTGTATGTAAACATTTCCATATTAGCTTGTTGCATTGAAAAAATACATGTAATATTTTCCTATTCTCTCGCCTAGCGAATTATAACACTCAGAGCCAAAGAATACAATTTTTAGATCAATAAAGAATCCCCGACGTAAAATGAAGTAATAATTTCTGTACATTCGACTTTCCCTCCTCTATCCAAGCTAATTCCACCTTCTTAAGTTGTGGACCTTCTAACCCTTTCTAGGAACAATATACGGTTTGCTAACTGTTTAACTAAATCAATACTCTGAAAATTGAAAAATGACACCTGGGCACGGGAATCGAACCCGGAACCTTTGACTTAGTACGCCGATGCTCTAACCACTGAGCTATCTTAAATCAATACTATTAACGAAAAACACCACCACAAGAGCATCTAGAACGGACTAAAAGGGGCTATGTCCAAGCTATATTCAAGCAGACTAGGGATCATCCATAATCAACGTAACGCCTTTTTTTCTTCTTTTTTTTACATTCCTTCCTTTTTATATTTAACACCAAGGATACATTTAGCCACCTCCCACCTAATTGGTAGTTCATAGGCGCATCCATATTGCTAAGTTTCCGAGCCAGAAGTACATTATTTACCCTACTTTATTAACATATGTATATGTTTTACATATTATATTTATTTATTTAAGGTGTTGACTCGGTAATGTAGTTAGCTAACGCGCTAGTCGTGTTGAGCTAGACTGCCAAGGACGGGGATATCGAGGTTCGAATCTCGGTTGGGTGAACTGGGGGGGGGGTTCGTCCTAAATGATTTTCCACTCTCACCTTCAAGCAAATGCGGGTTCACTTCCTCTAAATTCAACCTTCCCGATTCCTAATCCATTAGAGTAATTAGTATTTAAGCGTATACAGGTAGTAAGACGCGGTGCTATGTAAAATAAAAATATTGAAGGTGTTTAACGTATACTTCGTGTATCAACTAATTATATGAGCACATCAGAATTTCTATGGGCGAGCACAAAAGGTCCTACCACTTTTGCCGGGAAAGGTAATTTAACACACCTTCCAGGGTTCTTTTACATGTCACGGTCGATAAGGGACATTCCAAAGGAAGTTGTACTAAGGATTTTTATTGTTCAGGCAAAATCCATTGACCCCTGCTGGATATGAACCCACGAATATCGGCGGGCCCTGAGGCAAGCCCTTTACCCCAATACCACCGAGGTAAAATGTATAACTTAAATATATATAGCTGTTGTAAATGTTATTGTTTAGTTACTGCGCTAAAATTTAATTAATTAATAAATACAGGTCAAATCAGTCTCACTGACATCCTTTTTAACCTAAACACACACAAAAAAAGGAAAGATAACTAACACATCAGCGCTATTTTATGAGAAAATCCAAATATTTTCCGCCTTGCAGCAAAACTTGAAAATTCCTTTCACAAGTTGTGTTCAACTGTTCTTTATCACTAAAACTTTAGAACGAACCCTACATCGTTTTCATAAACATACTTTATTATCACCTTGGGAAAAAGTTCCCATAATGGTCGGGAAAAAAGTGAACAAAATGGAGATGGAGAAAGAAGCAGCGAGGTGGAAAGGGAAGAGAATGAAGCAGTTACACTAAAACATGGAAAGAAACCCCGTAGAAAGTTAAAATAGCTGGTGTATAAACTTGTTTCAAGCACGCACACAATTGAGTAGGGGATGATTCGATTAGGAATGTGAAAGGCAATACTGCAGTGTGAAGTCGTAGAAATATATTATTATTATTATTATTAGCACCGCGTCTTACTACCCGTTCGGGTTACACGCACTTACGCTAATGTGTAATGGTAGGGTGATTGTGAGATGAAATGGAGGACCTACAGTTTAACGTGGAATCCGAACCACGGTGGAGGCCTTGCATTCCCCACATTCACAAGATGTCTTGTCAGAGGTGAAGGAAGGGTTTGGTAATCAGATAAATCTGTGCCGGGACCGGGGATTGAACCCCGGACGCCACCCCAGAAGTCTGACACCCGACTCCTAGACCGCCAGGTCACCCCGTAGAAATATAGACCAGGCGATATATAAAGAACAAAACATGTCCTTTTAAAGCCGATCCATTGTAAAACTGTTGTGTAATAGTACAATTTATTTTTAAATGATGATACGCTCGAGTTGTGTACTCAAGGGCGCGCCAAGACCACAGACATGTAAGAAACATATTCTCAACCTTACGGGGTTTTTGCTGCGCTCTTTTTTCCAGCTTGAGTCTTTCAACACTGAGCTTCGCTAGTGTCACTGCTGGGTTATGATAGGACTAACCGCAGCGATCCTAGTGGTGAAGGACTCAAGCGGCCAAAAGGAGCGCAGCCATTTTAACCTGGAGGTTGACTGTATGGGTATATTATTTGTTTGTGGCAGACTTAATTTTATTAAAAATAATTATTCTGAGAAGAATTAAAAATAAAAATGATAAGGATCAATAATATATTATTGCACTGTTTACTAAACGACGTGGATATATACTAAGTTCCAATTAAAAATGTGCATGTAAAAAAAGGTTAACAACGATTTCTGCCGCATCTAGAAACCGTTATATTTTCTATTTGTAGCATTTTACTTATGGGTTAATAATATTCCAAACACTTCTACGTGGTCAATTTTTACCATAATTATTTCCAAATATATTGAAAACCTCTCGCTAGCAATGAAAAAGGCCACTTAAAATAACTTAGTTTAACCACCCACCCAACCCCACCCCACCTCCATAAGGACTTCATCACCTTGTCACTGATAGGGGAGGTCGGGGGGGGGGGAGGATAAAAATATTTAAATTAATTTTATTTCTTTTAATTCAATTTTTAAATATTAGGTAGTCCAGTGTGTTACAAAAAAATATTCTTACTGCGAAGCATAAAAATACTAGCCACATAACAAATTAAAACAATGGGGTATAACGACAGCTGTTCACGTAGCTTGTGGGTAAAAAAAAACACGACAGAGCCAACTTTATTTGGGGTTGTCTGATAATTTCGATACCGAGTAAACTAATGAGAGAGCAATTGAATGAACGAGTACAATGGAATCTGTATACATACATAATATTAAGTAAATTAATGAGCGAGTAAATTATAGAATGAGTCGTTTGTAATATTTATACATACACAATATAGATTTGAAAACGCACACAAAAAACAACAATAAATGTATTATATATCTAAAAAAGAGTTGTTCCAAATTTAAACTCAAGAACATTACTATTTGTCACCTAACGAAGTAGATGCTACCCAGATATTCTCTTTGATCCTGTAAAGTGAAGAGAAAGTGAGGGTAGGGAGGTCGGGCAGCGGAATGGACATTCACTAACGAAAGACGAAGAGTTGGTATTCAATTGACCCCGGGCCCGGCAGCAATGCCAAGTCAGGGTCATTTAACTCGAGGATCTCCAAGGGATGTCAAAGACTAAGAGAGGAGTCGTCCCAGGAGACGTCGCAACCTAGTTACCTCTAGAGTGAAGGACGCGTCTTTGGTTACTCTTGGACAGCGCCCACCAGGGAGATCACATCCTTGTCGGAGTCTTGTGTCGTCCTCACAGCCAATGACATCGAGTACCAAGAAACGCATGATAGACTATTAATATTAAAGCCAACGACCGAGTGGATAGAAGACCTAAAGTTTGATCCGAGATATCTAAGGAAAGTGGATAATGCTAAAGCCCCCCTCCCCCTCTCTACTACAATTTGTTAGGATGGTCATTTCACTCATATACTGTCGATCTTACAGGTCATGGTGCTTACACTCGGCCACAGTTTTTTTTAAGGAAACCGCAGGCATTATTGAGGAAATATTATCTCCTCCATTCCCTTGTTAGCTTTTGACCAACATCTCCTATCACTGATTAAAAAAAAAGTAAGTAAGATAGACAAACGTTGGCAACACTGACATCACAGTTTTATAAGATTTATTATACTTGACACTAGAGAATTTAAAAAAAGTGTTGGTAAGCCAGACACTCCAGTTTTGCAAGATATATCGTAATTTAAACATCTATGTACATATAAGCGAGCGAAAAATAACGCTATTATTCAATTCCCTCAAATATTCAAATTAAACCATTTAGATAAACACTCTCAAAACACCCATCCGGGATTCAATCCCCGATCTCCCCGTCATCGGTAATCCAGTCTTACACGAGAGTGACGCGTTAGACCATGTGACCACCGATACGAGTTTTAAAGAAATTAAAGGGGGTCAAAAAGTAGCTAGATTTACTTAGGGGCCACTTATTTTACATTAAAAAAAGTATAAGTTCAAAATAAGCCATATCATTAAATCTCACTTATGTCATGATTGTGCATCATTATCCACAGTGTTGTGTCGGCACAAAGAGGCCATTAGAGCGAGGAACAAAGTAAAGTACGATATAAAGCTGGTAGTAGGAACAATAGTTAGCACACATACTCTGTTATCATTTTACAGAGGCGAGATGGTTTTATTTTAAATAGATTGTATGTGTATCAACGAGAAAAAGGAATATTTCAGAGGGATTAAAAAAAATTGCGCTTTTCTCTATCTTAATTTATTATTTGGAAAATCGATATGAACGTATGCTTTATTTTCTATTTAAAATTACATCACGAAGAATGTACTTTTCAAAATAAATATGTTTACCGTAATTATAGTAATTAACGATTTAAAACTCTCGATCTATGATGTCTGAAAATAGTATTGTGGGATATGCATTCACTCCAAGTCCAATTAAATCAATTCATTTAAAAAACGTAAATTTTTTAACAATCGAGGGATATCAAAACCATATTTGCTTCAACTATTTAATAAATGTATAGCTTAGTGACCGTATTTTAATTAAACTTTCAATGTGAAGTTTAACAAAATTCCACGAACTAGAATACTAAACTCCTTAGTTTAGGTATATTTATTTGGCAGGGGGAAATGTCGAGTGTATCTTATTACCGCCAGAGTCGCATGACCGAATGTTAATCTACTTTTCTTTGATCATGATAATGACAACGAAAAGCTAACTGGCATAGGAATGCGATTTTGAAGCAACGTTTCGTAACATTAACATTCACGCACGTTTTTGGTGATCCACGTCATTTGTAACAACATATATTAATGTAATGTAACGTAATATAAGTTTGTGTAAATTCAGCGTAGTTTAAATATGAACGCCTTCAGTGAGCATTATTGTGTAAGTTATCGAAAAGTATTTTTGGAATCATTTTACGGGGAGTAGATGAGGCGGTGGAACCTGGAAAAGTTTAGTAACCTAAGCTAGGCTAATGTCAAAGTAAATGGTCTAGAATGAATTTTAAGTTCCATTCATGAAATGAAATGTTTGAGAAGTTTTAATGCATTAGATCTCGAAACTATCGCAATATCTTTTGTTTTCACTATCTACAATTGTTAAAATAAATCTAGTAACAGAAACATTAAAATAGTGTGTACTACTATATCATCAATGTATTCATACGCAGACCAAATGGAGATAGTTACCGTTTAAACGCTTCAACGCAACGGAACGCAATGGAATACGCGGTGTCGTAATCGACGTGACTGTGCATATAAGCTCACTCGGAGGTAATTTGTTGCACCTGAGCGCATTTGTGGTGCAACAACATCAGACTTTATGAGCGTAACCTGAACAGGTATTAAGCAGCGGTGCTAAAAAAAAACTTCATATGAGGAATATGAAAATAGGCATTAATTATTTTACTATACGAAGATACATCTGTAATGAGAAACATCTTTTAATCATTAGATTAAAAAAAACACGTGGAAACCATGAATTTTTCACTAAAATAATATTACAATATAAGAGATTTACAAAGATATTTGTTGCTATTCACGTGTGACTAGACGTACTTACAATAATAGGGCAGGGATTAGGAAGGTATAGTTTTAAACTAAGTGTACCGGAATTTTGCATAGCGTGAGGGCGGGGAACCATTTAGAAAAAAAACCCACCCTAATTTACCCACGACTAGAAAACCAAACAAGATGAGACTGACGCCGTTATCCATGTGCCCACCGGTGAGGGTTACTAAGATATAGCTTTAGATCACTTTTTCGACCCCGGTGGTTTTGGAGTAAAGTGCTCGCATCAGGATCCGATGTTCGTGGGTTCAAACCCAGTCGAGGTTGACGGATCTTTCTTGAATGATAGAAATACGTGGCACAACTTCCTTCGGAAGGTCGGTTCCATATCGATTGTGACATGTAAAATAAACCTGCAGGGTATGTGAAAATACCTTTACCGACCAAATTAGTAGGCTCTTTCATTCTCGTTCATAGAAATTCTGGTGTGCTGATACAATCAGTCGGTTCCTCAGATAAATAAACTAGATCACTTAATTTAATCCAAACACACGCACAGTCTTATATTAAAAATGTCATGACACATAAAGAAGTCACATACAAACCTAAGGTTCGCGAGTTCAGCCGATGCAAATACGGTAAGGTACAAAGATGCGGGTTCCTCTTCCTCCCCGCTGTGCGCCGTGAAGCTGGGCAGGAGCCCCACACCACACAGTAAGATGAGGGGAGAGGCGTGAGGGAGGAACCTCTCGCGATTCCTCGCACGTCCAAGAAGGAGCGCAACTTGCATGCAAGGTAGGGGCGTCGTCAGGCCGGGCGCTGTAATATCTTCCCACCCCCGCCCGCCTCGAACGATATGAATGTCATACATGCGACGCCTCGTGCTCCTTTCTACCTGAACCGTCTTCCCCCTCACCCCTTCTTGGGGGTTTTCATCAAAGCTGAGCTTCTACGAGGAGGACGTGAACACACCTAACACACCTGCTCAACGTCGCGGCAACATGAATGAACAGCGGTGGGTTGGCCGCACGGATAGTGTGGCGGACTATGACCTGTGAGGCCGGGATTTATACCCAATGGGTGTTCGAGTAGCACCTTAACGAGGGAGGAGGTCAGAGAACAACGCTTACGTAAGACAGAGAGAGAGACGGACACGAAGGCGCAGCAACCCAAACACCCACAAATGGACAAATAGACTAATACAATGAAAAGCCAAGAGTAAAGACGTGGACTCAAGGACCTTAGTTATCAGATTTATTTATTTACATAATTATTTGTTGTATTTATTTTATAATATTTTGGCCAAGTTAAGGCTAGTTTAATAATCCATGTATTCACCAATAGCACTAGTTTTATAATTTGAATTAAATGAAAATTAAAACAACTTATTTATTTGGTATTTTTTTTAAATACCTGTTTAGCATAATACATTTAAATTCATTTTACAACAATGCTAATTGTGCATTTTTTGCAACCTTACATCTTAACGTTAATAATTACCAGAAATGTAAACAAAAATCCTTAAAAATAATGTTTATTCCTAGGAAAAAAATAAATAAATAAATAAACAAATGTAACGTAAGACCGAGGAAGCGGGTGGAGGGGTTGATTATTTGATTATTTTTTTCTTATAACGGCGGAGAGGGGGTCCAAAAATGGCCAAAAAGATGCTTACGTAATAC
>CABEEJ010002148.1:30232-40370 GCA_901482245.1 Timema douglasi
CCCCCCCCCCCCTCCTTCCAGCCGGGCAAGTCAGATGTGTAATTGTTAATATTTCCCCCCCAATGTTTTATCTGGATATCTTTCATGTATTTCCTTACAAATTTCCCTTCTCTTCTTATTCACTTGTTAGATAGTTTCGAACGCCAGATAGCCAATATAAGGACCGGATACACGGAGCCGCACCGCAACAGCGCGGACCGTGTGTCCACCTACCACCGGAAATAAATGTTCGGGAGCTTCCAAACGGTATTTCTCTCACAGCCGTGTCACGTGTGACGCTGTAGTCATTGTTTACAACACCACGTACAACATAAACAATATTGTATACAACTTATTGAACAATTATTAACTAACTTAAAACTTTATTCTTCGTAATTAATAGCTAACTCAATTTTATGAAAATAAGTGAAAACCTATGCAAGTAAAAATAAAAATACAAACTTATTTTATAATAGAACTCAGTCTATAAAGAATATGATGAAAATGGTTTTCTTTTTTTAGTGAAAATAATCTTATGCTTGGTTTGATAAATTGAATTAGTTAAAAATCCTACGCGATGTTATTGTAAATAAATTCACTTTAGGTGCGTTGCGGGTCGGCTCCGTGTAGACAGAGCTTTACTACAGTAGCCCCATGGCTTCTTTGGTGATGACTGACAGATCACAGATGACCATAATTTGGTCTGGTAACGTTTCAAAGCCGTCAGTCAGCACCAAAGAAGCCGCGGGGCTACTGTAGTAGATTGTGAACGCAAAGCGTGGTCCATGAGAACCAACGAACCTCATCAAGAGCTTGGATTTTTTTAAGGCCATTCATTTCCATGATGAGAAGGCATAGCCAGGGATATAAACTTAACGACAATTACAATAAATAAAAAGATAAAAAAAAACTCCATGGCGTAACCCAGCAATCAAGGTAAGCCAACCGAGCAGTTAGCGAGGATAGTGCCAACATTTCTGGATAGAGGGTGTCATTTGGTCATGAAAACGAACCCTCCGGCCGTTAATATCAGTTTTCTAAACCATATCTGCTACTTCTTTATTCAAGTATCTCCTCATTTGTTCTTACGCGGTTGAGTTTGACCTCGTTACAGACACAATACTTCATAAATAAATGATGGAAAAGCCAGGGATCGAACCCGGGACCTTGGTTTTGTAACCAGGAACTCTGCTAGACCAGAGATGCGGTCATAGTAATATAATAGTTAAAAATAGTTTTTTAATTAGAAATTAGAAAAAATATCAATTTCTTTGAAATTTTACTAAGAATGATATGCTTTCTAAGTAAAATTAAAATTCTCACATATTTTAAATATTTGGTTTTAAGTTTTAAATTTGTTGCAGAGGTAAGTAATAAGCTATTTTATTTAAAAAAATAACTCAGAAAAATAATTATGTAAACAAGAAACAATCTGGGGTGACCAGGCGGTCTAGGTGTAAGGTGTCAAGACTTCTGTGCTGGGGTCCGGGGTTCAATCCTCTGTCCCGGCACAGATTTATCTGATTACCAAACCCTTCCTTCACCTCTGACAAATACATCTTGTGAATGTGTGGAATGCCAAGCCTCCACCGTGGTTCGGATCCCACGTTAAAGTGTAGGTCCTCCATTTCATCTCACAATCACCCTACCATTACACATTAGCGTATGTGCGTACAACCCGGACGGGTAGTAGGACGCGGTGCTAATAATAATAAAAAACAATCTGGTTTCGGCAAGACACATCAATTACTTTGATCTAACGCCACTCAGGTTTTTTTTTGCATTTATTTTTTAAGGTGCTTCAAATGAAAATTAATTAGTAACTGCATCTCTAGATTATTATCATAAAGTATCCCAGTTCAATATAAATACTAAATGATAATCATCCCCGAGAGGCTTGCGAGACAATCTAAAGGTCAAAGGTACGATCCAAGCAAGTGCGTAAACTTGTTTAATATTTGCGTATGGTTGCGTCCTTTACCTGAATGTTGAGTTATAGACGGTAAAAGATGTGTCTAGCAAGTTTATTTTATATTTTAGCACCACGTCTTACTACCCGTTCGGGTTACCGGCTTATATACTAATTACACAAATATGTTAGGGATTATGACGGTTATATTTATAGGAAGTGTACCCGAACTTGTGTGGAGGGAGAGTGGAAAACCACTTGGGGGAGGA
This sequence comes from Timema douglasi, assembly GCA_901482245.1. NCBI lineage: Eukaryota > Metazoa > Arthropoda > Insecta > Phasmatodea > Timematidae > Timema > Timema douglasi. The sequence continues at coordinate 32,390 of CABEEJ010002148.1, forward strand.
GGGGGGGGGGGGAGAAGCCACCCCCAGTACACCAGACCAAGATTCGAACCTNACCCTCAGTACACCCGATCAAGATTCGAACCTCGATCTCCCCATTCAACGGCAATCTAGTCTACTGCGAGAATAGCACCTTAGACAATGCGGCCTCCAAAGTTTAGTTTAGTTAATATGTGACAAGCCTATGTTTCAGTTTGGAATGCACCCTTAGAATACCCGAATAAAATTACCACTCATCCATTTCTGTAAAGCTCATTCACGAGAGACAACCCACGTGTCATAAAATAAGCGCCATGTTATTAGGTCTCCTAGAGGAGTAGCGCCGAACAGCGCGAGAGACTTGTGATACAGAAATTAACACAGCAAATACCACGTGAAGCAATATACAACATAATTTACCGCCTACCCAGAGACATTCCCGCTCGCTGAAGCGGAACAAGTTGCTTTATATGAGAAGACAGGTCTGCCTTACAAGATGTGTTCCCATTATTTATGTGCGAGCGGCTTATTCGCGTGTTAAGCCAGCCTTCCCCCGCCCCCCCACACACATAGACCTCTACATTCCCCCCTCCTTCCAACGAGGTGTCAATTCAAGAGTGTTTTCTACCCTCCCCCCTGCACAAACCTTTCCTATTATACGCGACCCCTTATTCATCCCCTTTTCCAGATGCGGCGCGCGTTGAAACAATATTGTTTGACTAGACCAAGGCCGCAAAAACACGAGCGGCAAGACTGTTTCTTTGTTCCGGTGTAGGGAGAAATGGAGTTATCATTCTTCCTGTCCTATCGCGCGGAGGAACACAGTGTCAGGGATGACTTTTGACACATGCGCCCGCTTATAAAAACCGCACTTCGCTGCTATACGAGTGTCAAAATAATGAACACCATTAGAACTAAACAAAAAAAAAACTTTCAAGGAAAATGTTGAATTATATTAATGAACGTAGTAGCATTTTTAAACGTTTCTTAAGGTCATTTGACAAACAATATTTTATTGCATAATTCTAAAAAGTGTACCATTATAAGCGATGTATAGTAATTTGTTGATTTTAAATCATTATAATTTCAGCCCCATACATTACCTTAACAATGGTACGCAGAAAGCATAAAATATCAATTTTGACCCGTTTTAGCTCGTGAACTATAATGATTTAAAATCAACAAATCACTATCTATAGCTTATAATTATACACTTGTTGAAATTATGCACTGTTATCAAACAGAGTACACAGACATTTGGGTCTTTTTATTATTTATATTTAAATATTAAATAAAGAATCAAAGTATTAATTGATAAATGATGCATTGTAATGCTATTGTAAATAGGTTTAAAGAGTTGGGTTTTTAATAGTTTATAAATAACCCAAAACTATGTTTAAGAGGTCATCGGGTTCACAATATATGTCTATTTAAAGGTAAAAACATGCTCAAGGCACACACTCAAGTTTTCTTAATCATACCCTGATTCTGGTACGAATTCAGTTGTGGAAGGACTTAACCCTTACCATAATACTTCTTGTGGGATTTTAGTAGAAGAACAGGCCTTCCATAACGGACTTCCTACAGCTCTTCTGAAAGGCCTTACATCCTACCAAGATACTAATACACAGTAAGATTCTGGTAAGAAATAAAGCCTTCTAGAACAGGGTTTCCTACCAAAATACTAATACACAGTAAGATTCTGGTAAGAAATAAGGCCTTCTAGAACAGGCTTTCCTACCAAAATCGGGGTATATGTAGGCAGAATTTCAGATGTATAGGTTTAATGGTTTTGGAGTTACCGCACCACTAATCAAGAGAAAATAGTTATCAAACCCACAGTATATTAAAAAAAATGTATCGTTTGTTACCAAGGAATTTTAGCTGCCTTTTAATTGAAAACTTAAAGTGTTTGTTTGTATAGTTATCTATTAAATAAGATCAAATCAAATAAAGATGTAACGCTTTCATTAAATGTGTCATTTTAATTTGTCAAACAATTTTTACATACTTGTGTGAATACATACCAATCAACCAAACTATAAAAACAAGATGACTAAATTCATCTTTGTATTTGAGGTTGAAATAATTATATAATGTGATTTCTTTTTTTCATTTAAAGTAGATTATTTACCTTAATGATCCAAGTTGGATTAAGAAAAATGAGTACTACACTAAACATTATGTTATGACAGCAAAACACTGTTATTCACTTGATTTAAGGCGTCAACATCAAAATTGATGTATTTTTTTTATTTATGATACGTCCCAGGTGCATCCCTTCGCGTCTCCCCAAGTATGAATTTCTAAATTTCTTAGTTTTGGAGCTTCAAAGTTAATACACACAAACGGAAAACCACACTTTGTATTTTATTTATATGATTTTAATTGAAAATATTACATTCGTGTTGTTTTTATAATAATTATAATAGATCGAAATAAAGGCGATGTTTATTTAGATAGCATTTAGACATTTTTATATATAACATAATAATGCTCATAAAACTAGTAGGCTATACATCTGACCAATACACAGCAATATTAACAACATATGATTGATCGTAAAATCTTCTTTTCCACTGTGAATTTTTTTTTATCTATCAGAGGTAGAACATAGTGATGAATTGAAGGCCGGTTGATTGTATGTTACATTTGTTATAGACAAAGTTAGTTTGTAAGTCATGTGAAGCTACAATAATAAAATCCAGTAAGTGCAAGTGATCTAATTCTAATGATAATAAGAGCTGTTTATCAATATATAACAGGCCAATAACATATTTTCGAAATTCATTAAAAGAAAAATAACTTGAAGGTTTTTTTTAACCCCTTACAAATTTTACTTTCACTCGACCCCTCAAAGTATTGTAATTGTCAAATATCTCGAACTCGAGATTTTGATAAATGTCTACGTTTCATGACCCCATGAAACAAAAAAAGTTGTTTTCGCAATGCCGGTTGTCTGTCTGTCTGTACCTCGAACTAGAGCCGAAACTATTTTACCGATCGGGTTAAGATTTGGTATTTAGGGTTTTCATAAGGTCCCCTCGAGGGATTTTTGGAATGAGATATCCATCCCAAAATTTAAGGGAAGTTTATTGAAGGGCAAAAAGAGCTTATATTGATTTTCTCAAAACTAGCTATACAGAGTTTAATTAAATTATATATTCAGACAATGTCTATCATTATACGATTCAAATAGCCAAAACTATTATTTATAAATTTTTGTGAGTATTACTCCATCTACAGCAGCCCCATCACTTCTTTGGTGCTGACTGACAGCTCACAGCTGAGCGCTGACGGCTTTGAAAAGTTACCAGACCAAATTATGTATCCCTACGCCGGACCATATGATCTGCAAAAACATGTGTTTAGAACTCTGTCACTTCTGACAGTCAAAATTTGGGTATATACCTAAATGTTGACTGTCAGAAGTCAGCTGTGAGCTGTCAGTCAGCACCAAAGAAGCCATGGGGATGCTGTAGATATTGTAATCTGACAGCCGACGATCTCCGCACGTCCATAATAGACTTTGCCTTAAAATATGAGTAAAGAATGACCCTGGGCACGGGACGATTCCTAGATAGCTCAATGGTTAAAGTAGTGGCGTACTAAGCCAAAGGTCCCGGGTTCTATTCTCGTGTCCAGGTGTAATTTCTCAATTTTCAGAAATCTATCATTATAAAGAAGATGGCATTTCTCATTTTCTTATGAAAATGAGGGCTCGCCCGAATTGCGCCAATTCTCTTAGCTTGGACCCGAATTGCGCCAAGAGCTTAAAAGTGCCCCCCTAGACCGGACCCGAATTGCGCCAATACCCCCCTTCCCAAGACAGAACCCGAATTGCGCCAACTCTGAACATAAACAAATATTAATGCTATGTCTGGCGGTAAGAAGGACACAAGTCAAAAAATATAATTTAGTTAACTATATTTAGCTAAAAATTAAACAATATTATATCAAAGTGAAATTTCCGTTTTTAAAACCTAGTCAATAATAGCTATATGTAAAATCTAGAATGGAAGCTCTCGCACGCATTTGTTGTCCTCCAAGTCCGATGAGTCAGCTGCCCAAATGCGCGGCGGGAATGTCGCTTGCTCCATCTCATCTATATATGTTTCAGTTAGGTAATCTGCGAAACTCGTCAGTTTTGTATCAGATGGCTGGATGCTGATCAGATCGTAGAAAGCGTCTTCTACTTCTTCGGGCCTCAAGTAAGTGAGCCCAAAACAGTAGTGGAGCGATTTCCCTCCATAAGAGTTTTCGTCTTTGTACGTGGCAGTCAAACCGAGCTTTTGAATATTTCTCCATCTAAAAGGAATCATAGTGGATGTTAATGATAACAATATTAAAAGGAAGCAGGGAGGAAAATAGGAACGTAGCATTCTTTGAATCATAGTCTGATTTAATACAGATCATAAATATATTTTACAAAATAGCCTATCAGTGACCGTAGCTAAAAAAATGTGGCCGTAATCATATGTACAAAAATGTGATGACACCCACACAGACAGGAAAACATTTCACTTTTTTTGGCCGGCATATGTTTAAAATGGCCAAGAATAACAAATATAAAGTAGGCCTACGACAGAATCGCAGATACTTTATCATAGCGTATATTCACTTTTTAATTAATGGGTCAGCTGAGACAATATCATTCGACGATTTGATAATTACACTTATATGGATCTCTGTGTTAAAACCAAATAATAAATCATTTTATTTGGCTAATATTTTTAATTTGAGTGTTTTAAATTTGTTTACCATATGTTTGTTTTATTTTACTAAGCGCACAAGTTGCTAATGGTTTTTGAAAACTAGTCACCAAAAACTATCCTTTTTTTTAGCACCACGTCTTACTGCCCGTTCGGGCTATAGCCTATGTACTAATTACTCTAATGGGTTAGGGATTGGGAAGGTTGAATTTATAGGAAGTGCATCCGCATTTGCGTGGAGAGAAAGTGGGAAACCATTTAGGATCAAACCACCTCAGTGCACCCGGCTGGGTTCGAACCCCAACCTCCCCGGTCTCGAGGGCCAGTCTAGTGCGAGAGTTGCGCCTTAGACCGTCCGGCCACCCGAGGGGGTAAAAAACTATCCTTGAAATAGTTTGTTTTACCCAAAACTAAGTAGGCCCCTCACAATGTTATTATTCATTATAAATGCACGCCGATTTTATAAAAAATCGTTAAAAATATTTTCAAAATATTTTGAGTTTTTGAAAACTAGTCATCTACTACCCTTAAAAGAACTTTGCCCCCGAAACCAAATAAACAGTATTAATTGTCATCTTAAATACATCCAAAATGTAGCCTATGTTTAAATCAAAATTGTTAAAGATATTTTTGAGAAATTTTAAATTATTTTCAAATTAATCTTTAGTAAACTGCCCATAGTTCAATTATTTTCTGAAGATCGATTATACAGTTCTATTCAACATTTATAAAAAACTCTCCAGATACGTTGAACAAAAAACACGTTGAATAAAAAAATTCAAGCCGATGATTGGGAGGATGGGGATCGAATCCTGGTCGAGTGAACTGAAGGTGGTTTTTCCTAAATGGTTTTCCACTCTCACTACATGCAAATTCGGATTCACTTTCTCTGCATTCTACCTATCTCATACCAAAGCCTATTAGCATAATTAGTACATAAGGAGGCCTATAACTCGAACAGGTAGTAAAACGCAGTTCTAAAAAATCTTCAACAGTGAAAAATATAATAATCAAGTCACAAACTATATAACATTATTTATGTAAAGTTGTAAAATAAAATTGTTTTGCTTACCATGCTTGCGCTAAATGAAATCGACAGCCTACTATCCTGGTTTGTGGAAAAGTCGACACGATGCACTCGTGAATCGCTTGCTCGAAATCAATCACAATGTATAAAGGTTGAAGGTGAAGTTGTCTCTTCTCGCACTCCTCCTTTAGGATTCTCATAGCGTCAATGTAGCTCTGCTTTTTCTTGTTTTTAAGTAGGCAAAAGACTAGAGGTATGTATGACCCTTCGAAATACCCATGTACAGTAAAAAGCTGAAGAAAATGTTTCGGTGCGTATTCAAAGGTTCCATCCATTAACACAATTTCATTCTGGCACAAATACTCAAGATTCGAGTCACAAGAAAATATCACGATCCCCTTCTCTTTTTCGTTTCTCAACAAAAAGTTTTCGTCTTGAATAGATTTTATTTCAATTGAATCTATGGCAAATTGAATTTCTTCGGAAGATTTAGGCAACTTTGGCAGTGTTTTTAGTTTAGTGTAGTTGATGTTATTCCTGATACATTTAATGTCCTTGCGGGTCAATGTTTTTATAGTTTTTTTCTGTGTCTGTACCTCTGTGTGGATTAACTTTGAAGGCCTTACTTCAATCTCTTCAGCTTTCCTCTTAACTGCGTTGCTAATGGATCTTCTGTTCAACTCTTGATCTAGTAGTGGTTCGTGGTTGTGTTCGTTTTCAGTCCGCGAGAAAATATTTCCACCATCAAGAGTAAATATTTTAGCCTTGCAGTCCTTTTTAGTGCATCTCCACCTCTCTTCCCTCGTTAACTTTAATTGATTCACCTGTCGATACATATATTTATTATAGACAATCAGAACTTTCCCTTTTTCACTATAAATCCTTTCCATATCAATAATTCTCGCTAATATTATCACAGTTCACACAAAACCCGAAAAAAAAAATACACCGGGACAGTCACTGTTTTCGAGACAATTAATAAGTATTGGACAGACGGATGTCAATACTACTGTTACAAGTCTTGTTGGGGGCACTTAGGGCGTTTTTACATTCCTTTACTAAGGGGAGAGATTGTTTGCGATGGTCTTTGTTTGTATCATCCCCCCCACCTCCCTCACCGACTACCTGAACTTGACTTGGCGCAATTCGGGTCCGGGATTAGTAAACAGTTTTTAATCCCTTAATAACTGGCGCAATTCGGGTCTGCCCGAAAATGACACTAAGGGTACTTTACATGGGGGAGATTTTCCAATTTTGATCACATCTCCGCAACTATTAAGCGATTCGAAATAACTTATCATTGTAAACTTGAAGTTATTAAAGATAAAGAATCTTTTATTTGAAATATATATTTTATAAATCCAATTGTTCCCGAGCTATAAGCAGATATATATAAGCCTTTGAAAATTATTTGAAATTGATTGATATGGTCTTTTATGGACAAAAATGTTAATTCTTTTATCTATTTTTCTGTAACAGTGTATATTAATTCATTCATGAGCTTGGTGGAATGTTTCTTCAACAATGTATAATATTTCATTTTACAAATCTTACGAGTTTTTAGAAAATGTGTTTAATTTATAACAAATTTAAAGATAAATTCTGTACTGTGCACCGTTACCATTTTATTTTAAAATATGTATATCTGATAGGTGTAGAGTGGACGCTAAAATGGAAACAATCGATATCGGCCGTATTATGCTCTTAAAATATTGCTTTTTTTTCCTCATTTGTTCGACTACAGAACTCTTAGGTACGAACGGTTGGAACAAACCTCGAGATAAACCTTACGAGAACTCACGAGAATGAACATTAAAAGGTTTTCTCTCTCGAGCTCGGATTTCAACCCGTGGAGAGAGAGAGAAGAAATCAAGTTCCAAATAAAACAAGTCTGTCGTCGAGCGCGCAGCCAAAAAAAAACAACCCAACCCAACATACCCGTGCAATGTTCCGTCGAGAAGGGGGATTGGGAGGGGGAAGGTTTGGAATTGTTAATGTTATAATAGAATTAAAGGAGGAGCAGACAAAAAAAAACACAAGCCGAGGCCTTCTCATGTGAGCCGCGTTCAGGGCGAAGGTGTGAAATAACTTAGAGATAATGGTCGTCCACGGCGTTATTAACTGCTCGGTATAATGCCGCGGTTCCAAGAGAATGGACCATCTCGAGAAAACAAAACAATCCGAGTCTAGGATCAAATCGGAAATTACGGAGCTGGATTCACAAATTCAACAACAGATTTGATGTGTTCCAATTTTTTTTTTTTTT
>CABEEJ010002148.1:50260-64684 GCA_901482245.1 Timema douglasi
TCTTGCTTCAGGAATAAAAACAAGCATATAGCCAGCCAATCAGTACTTCTTGCTTCAGGAATAAAAACAAGCATATAGCCAGCCAATCAGTACTTCTTGCTTCAGGAATAAAAACAAGCATATAACCAGCCAATCAGTACTTCTTGCTTCAGGAATAAAAACAAGCATATAGCCAGCCAATCAGTACTTCTTGCTTCAGGAATAAAGACACACAAACCACTAAACATCCTGTTGAGTCAGATTAGATCGTGTCGACACTATACTAGAAATATCATCACACATCATTCGCATCGATAGGAACGAGGACTAGACGTTAGGCTAGTTTAGTCTGATTATACAGTAAAATTGAGGTCGGGGTTCGAATCTTGGACGCGTGTAGTGAGGGTGTTAGTTCCTAAATGGTTTTTCACTCTACATTCACGCCAATGTTGGTACATTTCCTCCCCTATTCAACCCTATCCCATTAGTGTAGTCAAACAGGGGCAGGTACCTAGAAGCAGTGTAATTGTTTATATTCACCCACAGTGTTTTATTACCCGTTAGTGTTATACACTAACTACCTACACTACTTTCATCCAAAACTGATTCCAGCCTGTGTGAGTTTTTTTAAATTCAAGCCATACCCGCCTCGGTGGCGTAGTTAGTTAACGCGCTAGTCGTGTTAAGCTCGACTGCTGAGGACGGGGAGATCGAGGTTCGAATCTCGATCGGGTGAACTGAGGGTGGTTTTTCCTAAATGGTTTTTCACTCTCCCTCCACGGAAATGCGGGTTCACTTCCTCTAATTCAACCTTTCCAATTCCTAATTCATTAGCGTAATTAGTACTTAAATCATATAACCCGAACGGGTAGTAAGACGCGGTGCTAAATAATAATAATAATAATAATAATGATTAATCCATATATTTTCCACTACAGGCTTGCAAGGCTTGTCGTAGCTTCATATACCTTATAATCCAACTTAAGACTAGGACAGGCACAACATCCAGTTCCCAGTCATTAATTCATCAATGTGAAAGGGTAAACCCACATTTTCATCAATCATACATATTCTGTCATGCCGGGAGTCAAACCCAAGACCCTTAGCTCAGTAGACAGACACTCTACCGACTGAGCTATGATGGAATAGAAATAAAGAGGGTCAAATTTAAGATAAATACTCACATTTGCGTGGAAAGAGAGTGAGAAATTGTTTTTTAAACACCCTTAGTACACCCGAACTAACATTATCACCCATCTCCTTATCACCGGCGATCCAGTCCAATACGATAGCGGTAAGAGGTAGAGTGCAACTTTTCCTATATACAGGGTGGGACGGAAACAATTAGACGATCTGCGCTGAGAAAAATTATGGACAACGTGCTGAGGTTTGTCTGACGTCTGGTGGAAATTATCTGGGCGACACAAAGAAAAAAAAGCTAATGAATATATTTGCGTTTCAATTAAAGTGTACATTTCCAAGTAACTAACTGTCTCGACCCTGTATAATAAAACTACACATAAAGTGGGTCCAGCTAGCGTGAGCACGGCAGTAGATGGACGAACCCGGCGCGGAAAGGCCACCGAGCAATTTCCATAACTCGCAGCGACACTAAGGTTAGCTTTAGCTGGGAGGGGAGCGCAGTAGGACGAGAGGACTGGGGGAGGTTCAGTGTACAATCAGACACGGACAGAATTAGGGAACCTACCCCTCCCCCGCAAGGCGGTAATTCACGCCACAAACAATGCGACACAAGAGCTACACGAATGCTTATCATCTCTTTACACTTCACGCCGAATCATTATATCTTACTGCTCGTAAAAAAAAAAAATCTCTAGTAGTTTTTTAAGAGGGTATACTTGGTTGAGTTGTTGAGGAAACCTTTTCATCCATTTTTACACTCACATAAAGTACAGTTTTGTTTGTAATGTCGGGGATTGTTTCGAACAAATAACTGCCGCGGTTTATAGTATGCAAAAAGAAGAAGAAGAAAATGCACACATCGGAAGGTCGACCCGACCTACTCATCAAAATAATAATTACTTAACCAACCATCATAAATAGCAGCTTAGATAAAATAATGTTTTTCAAAATATTGACAACGAAAGTATTTAAATTTGACCCTTCAAGCTTAAACGAAGGTTATGGTGGTTTTTTTTTAGCATCGCGTCTTACTAACAGTTCAGATTATATGCTTATATATAAATTACGCCAATGGTTTTAGGGGTTAAGAATGTTATATTTACAAGAAATGTACCCGCATTCGCATGAAGAGAGAGAGATGGTAAAACTGTAAGGGAAAAACTCAGTTCACCCGAACGAGATTCGAAACTCGATCTTCCCCGTCATCGGCAGTCTAGTCTGCTGCGAGAGTGGCGTACTAGACCATGTGGCCACCGAAGCGGGTTAAGAATATATCTTAAGATAAAACTGTAATTGATTGTGATAGATAGAACACATCAATTATATACTAACATTATGTACTGATATAATTTATCAAATTAATACCTACGTAATAAAATATGTTTAAAATCATTATTATTACTACTTACTTGACTGGAAGCATCAAGGACACGTAGGAACACACACACACACACACACACACTTATAAACAGAACGCTCGATTGAAATAGTATTTTACTAAATACGTTAAAACCAAATTGACAGTAACACATATTAAGCACCCAAAATGTGATGTAAAAAGAGCTGGTTAGTTTAAAAACTATTTATTTAGTAACAATTATAATATTTCACAACATGAAATACAACAAAATATGATTTTTATAATTAAAAATGTTCAGAATTGTTAGCCACAGGAACAGATACACAATAGATAATACAGTTTTACGGATTATAATTTTATGAACCCAGTAAGCTGGACTTTGATACACTCTGCATGGGCACCATTTTAACGTTTAGTTTTATTAAATACATGTTACCGAGTTTGATTGCAAGTAATTTTCTTGCCAAACTGTTTTGCCCAAATAAACAATAGCTTTATTAACCCAAGCATTATGAAACATATACAGGTGGTAGCTAAATAAGCAAAATATTATATAAGATAAAGATAAACTTTCCCTCTATAGATAAAAATGAATTAGATTAAGACTTTTTAATGAAACAAATCATTGTAGCAGACTAATCTTGTATTTAATTTATAAATATTTTATAAAATTACTAGGTAATTTAAAAAAAAAACGTTCCAGGTCTAACAAATATAGAGTGGTCACTCAAATTTTATAATAACATTCCAGGATATTTCCCGGTATTCCTGTCGAAAAACAATATTTATTCTTGGTTTTTTAAAACGATTTTCGTCAGGTTTAAATAATTTTAACAAATCATTCTGAATTATTATTTTTAAAAAAAGGTGTGTTCTCTAAGATATTTGGGGTTGTCTTCCCCTAAAAATTTTCGAACTTCCTTGAACTCGATTAAAAAAAGTCTTTAGAGGCTGTTTGAAGTAGTCCATCCCCAGCAAATTCTTGAAATTTGTGTGCCCCTAGAAGCTATTTAGAATGATCCTCGCTTTTAAAATTCTCGACAAACGACCAAATTCCAGAACTTTTACTGCCCCTCCTCCCTCCTGTTACACATAATTCAAGAATATTTCCCAGTTCTCCTGATCTGTGGCCACCAAGAAATAATCAAACATGGCTTCGTTCCGACTATTCTAATATTTACACTAATGCGGTGGAGATTAGAAAGGAAGAATTTATTAGAAACTTAGCCAAATTAGAGTTGAGGTAGAGTGATAAACCCACCTCAGTATAATCAGCCAGGATTCGAAACAAGTTTCTAGATTAAGCTGAGAAATGTAGAGCTTAAAATAAAATGTAGAGAGTAAAACAAAAAATAATAATATTTAGCACCGCGTCTTACTACCCATTCGGATTATACGCTTTAAGTACTAATTACTCTAATGGATTAGGACTTGGGAAGGCTAAATTAGAGGAAGTGAACCCGCATTTGCGTGGAGGGAGAGTGGAAAACCATTTAGGACGATTCACCAGTTCACCCAACCGAGATTCGAACCTCGATCTCCCCGTCCTCAGCAGTCGAGCTCAACACGACAAGCGCATTAGCCAACTACGCCACAGAGGCGGGTTAAAACAAAAAAGAAACCAATAAATTAAGAACGATTATTTCTTATATCACACCTACTTAATGTCGGGAGCAAATTAAGACTGCTTAGTATATTAAAATTGTTTATAAGCTGGTTAATTGTCACACTTCCTTTTGTTCGAGTTTCACTAGCAATATTTCTAGTTTATGATTAAAAAAATGGTTGGATGGCATCTTGACCAAATATAATTTTATCTGGATTTAGAAATTAAATTAATGTTTCAAGAGTTTATGTTCACGCAATGATAAAAAAAAAAGTTGAAATTAAACATTCCGCCAAAAAATTATTAACGTTGTAACTAGAGCAGCCTATATTAAAATTAATCGATATTTAACTCGCCAGCAATAGGATTTTTGGTTGAGAACTAGCCCATTATTACCACGACATATTGGGGTGAACCATTTTGACAGGGCTTTGAGACGGAAAGTCAAGGTTTATTCCCAACCGCTGCCGTGGTATTGGTTTATCCCTTCGAGTGAATATTGTTACGGTTTATTGTGGTAAAAGGGGAGGTCAGAGTTCGAATCCTGACCAACTGTACTAGGGTGTTTATCTTTAATAGTTTCCCACACTATGACACTATTTTATAAGCTGCGCTATAATGAAAGTTAAGCCTGCTACCTTACAGGGTAAACGAAGGGTACATTTTCCGACTCATCTACACTAATATTATAAAGAGGAAAGATTTGATTTTTTGTTGTTTTTTTGTTTGTAATGGATAAACTCAAAAACTACTAAACCTATTTTCAAAATTCTTTCACCAATATAAAGCTACATTATCAGCGAGTAACATAGGCTATATTTTATTTTGAAAATTAAATTTATTCCTCATAAAAATGTCGATAGTCATTCATATTTTATGGTAGAGTCTATGATGATTCGTCAATATATGTTTGTTGAAAATAATAATGCGGGGGAAGGGGGAAGGGTCTAGTGTTAAATAAATAAGCTCAATTATGATTTTTTTTAAATAAATTGTTCAGGATATTTAATGTACACGTCCCGAAACAAATCATTTTATCAGCACAGGGGTGATAAACTTCTAAGCTTCAAAGCAGACTATTATTCAGCCCCCACACCCTCTCCCAAACGATAATAATTCAGCTTTAATAAAGCGTACTTAACAAATATTTTTTACAATAATAATTTCTCGGTCACACCAGTAATCGAACCGGGAACACTCGGTTAGAATAAACAGGCACGAAATAAACTGAGATAAGGAGTCTAATCAATATTTATTTTTAAGCTTTTAGGCAAATTTCATTAAGTTTATGATATTTTAAAATGTAGCTCCCGCGCACATAAAGTGGTAAACACGTGTAAAAAATGTCCATCGTAACACCTTACAGAGAGTAGAGGAAAGGTGTTTTTCCCCACTCAGTTCCGGAGGCGTGCATGTGGTTTAAGTAGTTCTACACACCCAAGCATGAGCTGCACACCAATGCCCTTTAATGCTCAGGCATTTAATTAATTATGGTGGGGCAGAGAATTTCCGCACTCAAATTCAAGTATTTGTAAAACACAAAACACACAATATAAAGCAGACTGTATTTATTTTGTATTTCCATTACCCTACTCTGCCGCAAGCTTAATGTCATATACAGGACCCCCCAAACCCCAAACAAACCCCTTTTTACCCCCTCAAACCAGGTTTTTGTGTTCATTTCGTCTGGTGATTTATGCTCCGTGTTAATTAAGAAAAAGTCGGGAAGGAACGGACGGGGAGCACTAGTGCTAAAAAAACTGTTGCGACTCGACTCGCGCTTAAACATTTTACATTTTCAACGGGGTTCCTCCCCCCATCCCTCCCCCCCGCCCCCTTAAATAATGTAGGCCACCATTTCCAGTTTATAAGAATGCTACTTTCAAGTATTACTTTTTTTTTCCTTTTAATTTAGAAAAAAGTTTAATGTAAATATAATAATTAAGGAGAAATGTTTAATACAAAGCATTATTAATTTTTTTTTAAATAATCAATTACAACGCTTCTTAGCTGTTTACGTTATAACCCTTTCCGTTTTTCATTTATTCAACTCAAAGCACGAGTCATGATTGGATTAATTTTGTCATTAAATTGGTGTGTATGATTTATCTCAACTATAAAAGAATACTACACGATGACTATTATCATTTAAACTTTAAAGTAATGTGTAATAATAATAATAATAATAATAATAATAATAATAGTAATAATAATCTGTTCAGATGGGATACTTTTTGTACCCTACCGTAAAAGAAACAATTTACGTGTTTTATTAAGATTTGTTTCCTCATCTCGTCTCACTAGTTATTCGGGTAGTACGCATTAATTAATTATGCTAATAATAACCGCTTCGGTGGTCACGTGGTCTAACGCGTTACTCTAGTGTTGAATTAGACTGTCAAAGACGGGGATATTGGGGATTGATCCCAGTCAGGTGCAATATTGGTGGTTTTCCATAAATAGTTTTCCACTCTCCCTCCACGCAAATTCGGGTCTATTTCCTCTAAATGAAACCTTCCTAATCCCTAACCCATTAGTGTAATTAGTACATAGGTGTATAAACCGAACGGGTAGTAAGACACGGTGCTAAAAATATTGCTAAGAGTAGGAATGACAAGGTTGACATTTTGGAGGAAATGTACCCCACGTTTGCGCAGGAGTGGGAAATCATTGAGGAGATACTACCTTCAACACACCCAACCGGGACTTTAACCACGGTATCAACATCACCGGCACGACGGCAAACCAGAATAGATAAAACCGACATTTCACCGATACGAGACTCGATATGAACGATGGATCTCGACCAAACACGGGAAACCCAAAGGAAATTACCCGCAAGAGCAAATGAAAGTTTAATTTTCGATCTGACTTCAGTCCACCATTCTTGGGAGTACAGAAATGTTCATAGATAAAAAAAATAGGGGGGGAGGATGAGATGGTTCTATAACAATGACAAAAAAGGGTATATATACATACATCGTGATTGAAAGTGGTAGTGCGTGTAAAGCTGCCGAGACACAGAGCTTGGTAGAATTATACGAGTAGAATGTTATAGTGTGCTCAAAATATCCACCAAATTAAGTTCCCGTTTGTAACTAAAGCAGGGCGTGTTGCAAGTCAAATAGAAATTGAATACGTACAGTCTCAACACGATCCTCGCACCTGGCGGTATTTGATGCTCCGGCAATGCTGCCCACACACCTGGTTCTACTTCTACTTCATATCCACCCAGCTCTAGATCTACGAGACAGGTTTCCAGTTCTAAAATTTACCACACAAAATAAGGTTTTATTAGCTTTTTAGAAAATTTATTTTTTATATCATTGCCTGAATACGTATTTTTACGTTCAGTGTATAAGTTTACAAACCAGTACACCCTTGAGTATTGTGTTCCTAAAAACAGATACTGTCAATCTTTCTACCGACAGCTGCAGGATGTTGGGTGATCAGCGAGCGTCATGAGGTGATTCGCTAGACGGTAAACCCGCCCCGTGTTCGGTGGGAGTAGGCGGGGTTCGTTGGCTGGCTGTGAAGGAGGTCACGATATATGGCGGAACTTAGGCCCATTTAACTGTCACCCACCCGCTCGCTGCGACTTATGGACCACTCACTTTTCAGAATAGTTATTGCCAACCCCTTTACACCCTAAAAAAAAAGG
Organism: Timema douglasi; assembly: GCA_901482245.1. NCBI lineage: Eukaryota > Metazoa > Arthropoda > Insecta > Phasmatodea > Timematidae > Timema > Timema douglasi. The sequence goes on from CABEEJ010002148.1 coordinate 58,010, forward strand.
CCACGTGCGATACCTTCCTTTCCACCAACTGTTCATAGATGTCCTCGCCAGAAGAGCACTAACTTGAAATATCGACCGTGGCGAGAACTAGTCTACACTATCCTCTAGTGTTTGTGTGTTTGTACAAGTCCCGGGGCACGTTCTAAAGACAAACACTCAAGATCCTCCGGAGACGGTCGTTCATCTGTCATCAAGACCAGGGATATCATAGCATGGTTTCCATTCGACAAGATACGGTACCATTTTCCCACGAACGAGCTTTTAGAAAATACAAACACATGTTTTGCGGCCAATATTATTATTAGCACCACGTCTTACTACCCGTTCGGGTTGTACACACACTAATGTGTAATGGTAGGGTGATTGTGAGATGAAATTGAGGACCTACAGTTTAACGTGGAATCCGAACCACGATGGAGACCTGGCATTCCACACATTCACAAGTTGTGAGTAATACACGTCTTGTCAGAGGTGAAGGAAGGGTTCGGAAATCAGATAAATCTGTGCCGGGATCGAGGATTGAACCCCGGATCCCAACACAGAAGTCTGACACCTTATCTATAGACCTCCAGGTCAGCTGCCAAAATTAATAACATTTAACTATTTTACTAGTGTTATTTTTAAGGCATTAATTAATAAACCTATATAAAAAGTGACATCTGCCGATCCCATCAATTGACGTATGAATATATGAACGTATTTTAGCTAAATTTCAAATGTCAGATGATGTCTTCCTATAAGAATTGGACCATAGTTTGCAATGTGTTTAGGCATTCAATCGATGAAACCATAGTAGATTTGCTCAAGATTAAAAAATAAAATTAAAGCCAGTTTAAAAGTATTAAAAGTCTGTGAGACAAAGACGCTACTATGTTGGCGCCACGCCACGCAAGGGACTCCTTTGGCTAGGTCTTACAAAGATATCGTCCCTTACAAACGGCATTTTTAATCGTCATAAAGAAGATAAACGTTAAACTACAAATTACAGGAATATCTTTTATCTTTTTCTTTTTTTATCTCTAACGCGTTTTAACACAAAAAGATATTTAATGGACTAATCTATTCGGCGGCGAAGAAGAGGAGGATAGTTAGAGGAAATGTATCAGCATCGGTGAAGAGTGATATATCAAGCATAGAAAACGTGTAGCTAGCTTAGAGTAGAACTTAGGCCTCCTCTCCACGTCACCATTATTCCATTATATTGCAAACGTTCGTGGTTCGGATCCCACGTTAAAGTGTAGGTCCTCCATTTCATCTCACAATCACCCTACCATTACACATTAGCGTAAGTGCGTATAACCCGAACGGGCAGTAAGACGAGTTGCTAATAATAATATAATATTGCAAACCTGCTGAGAAATATTTTTCAGGTTGTGTAACTTGATTACATCCATTTTTAAGGTATAATAGAGTTTTTGGATGAATGAATACGCATTTCGGCGCTTCTATCTCAATTAGCGTTATGATTTTGTTAGTCCGATCAGTTAGTAGCAATTACGAACGGCATGTTATTTTTACAAATTGGGTACTATAATCATCGCTACAGTAAATAATATCTGGTCAGACCATTAAAGACGTACACATTTAGAAAATCCATTCAAGTTTTCTAGCAATTCGGTAAAACTATCATTATACACTAGTTTTTATATGATGTCATCTCTGGGAATTGCAGTACATACTCCTAGTTGATTAACTCAAATAATTACGTTCGCAAAACTAACTATTCGCATGATAGATATCTTAGTGCATATTTTAATGACGAGCAGAGAGTTCCAAACTAAATAGCTGCGAATGATCAAATAAATATTCAACAAATTCTTATTTACTGGAGAACACTGGAGTTTAATCCATAAGTTTCCTTATGGTTGCGTCAGTAAAAGTTTGCGTAGAGGATGTATTTATTATTGTTGTACAACTTCTTCAAAGGCAATGAATTTTTAATTCGATGAAATTAAATGGACTGTTGTAAAGGAACAAACATACATGAACATGAAAATCAGGGAACCAGCGCCCGTCGTAACATAAAATGTGTATAATAGTAACCGTTTTGTAAAACTCCAGCGAAAGAAAATTTTCATTAAAAAGTGGCGTGACCCACCCGATTAAGAGACGCTTGTAAAGCGGAGCTAGCGCCCACGCATTAGCAGCGGCAATAATAACAACCACGACAGAACAATAAATGAACAAGCTGACTCCACGCACACCCGGGTCGTAACGAGGCTGCGATTACCAGTGTTTCTACGCGGCGAGAGGTAAAAAGTTGCGCAAGCGATCGCACGTGCGGACAATGGCACTATCGTAATATCGTATTCATGAAGATTTACTCTTCGACCCGGCGCGGGGGCGGCTCCCGGGGATACTGTGCCGTTCTTCGTCGCAGGGATGAACAAACATAAAATACCTGGAGCTCGCTCTATATTCAGATAAGGTCAAGATTGTGAACGCATGAAAAATATATTTAAAAAATAATTGTTCCATCTATATTTATGAGCAGTAAAAAATGGAAATAAATAATATTAATAATGACAAGGTTGGTACTACTCTGGTAGCCTATAGCGGAAATGTTACTTGTATCAGTGAGCCTGAGGACTAGACGTCAGACAAATGTAGAGTGGTTTGTTGATGACGGTCTGGTATATGGAGGGTGATTTTTTTCCCCACGTGGTTTCCCATTATCCGTTAGATCAAACGTAGATAAAATATATCCTATTGATTAAATAAACCTTATAGTAGAATTAATGAAAGAAAAAATAATGGCTCGACAAGGACATAATTGCAACACAAATGATTCTTGAAAGAAAGATTCTTAGCTTATCATTTAGTTTAGTATTTATTACAAAATTACTTATTTGGATTCTATGCTGTTGAACGGATACAACTCTCCACTCTTTTTTTTTTATACTGTGGCTATTTAAAATGATGAGACCCATTTATTTAGAGGTATTTTATATATCTTTACTTTTTTTTTTAACCATCCCAAAGTAACAACTTCAATTTTATTTTATTTATCTAAACACTAACAGGGGCATTGCACCAGATTTTCGGTTTTCTCTAGTAAAATATTAATCCAGAGTGTATTCTAGGTTTTATTTCTACTTTTAACATATCTGTATTAATATAACTTAAATTAATATGTATGTAATTAATTAATTATTAATAAATACTCTCACTTGTGCCAGATGTAATTTTAGTATGTTCTAAAAGTCCACCAGCCAATTAATTGGGGAAAGTCCACCATCTTGAAAAATAACGGGTAAGAAACGAGTTTTCCCTCATCACGAGCCAACGAATTCTACCAATACACTTAACACCGATCAAATTAGATTTTACTTATCGATGATATAACATATATTATCTCAAGTACAACAATTTATTTTAGCGAGGATTTTATCTTGGTCTGATAACTACTAAACAAATTACCATATTGACCGGTTTTGATTAATTTTATAAAATAAACCCCAGGTACCCGGTAGAATGAAATCTCAACACATCAGCGTACACGATTTTTTTTATCCACCCGGGAGATTTGAGACAACCGGGAATATATTATCTCTCACGCAACAAAAAAAACCCCCAAAAAACTACAATAATGCCCGGTAATACCGATAAAACCTTTTTAAGTGAAAAACAATCAGATTAGTGAAGAGGAGATGACGCTTGATGAGTCACAACCTGTACAAAAACAAGGCTTAGCGATTTAAAAAAACAGCCTTATCGACAAATATCCATTTGTCACTGGGGCTTTTTTCTAAAACAAAAACAAAAGGAAGAAAGTAAAAAAGAAAGAAGTCAAAACATAATTTGTATGAACGATTATTGTCGTGTTTATTAAGTTTACTAATATATTTATACATACACACACACTAATTACACTAATGATGTGGGGATTATGAGGGTATAATTGTAGAGGGAATGTACCCGTAGTTATCTGGAGGAAGATAAGGAAACCATTTAATAATAATAAAAAAACAGCCTCGGTACATTTGATCGCGATTCGAACCCCAGCCTCCCCGTCACCGACAGTCCAATGCAAAACGAGACTGACGCATTACACCATACGAACACCGATGCGGGTACTACTAATATGAAATATTCACAATTAGAATGAGAGTAATTAACAATTTGATTTAGTTTGTCTTTAATGTAAGGCAGACCTATAGTCAATGATCCACGACCGGTGACACAGAAAACTATATATATGTAAATGATAACAAAAAAACCTTTAAAAAAAAGAGTTTAATACAATTAAAAGGAAATAAACTATAAATTGCTAGGCGGGATACCAATAATATGCACTTTAAAATCTTGAAAATATTTATAGGATAATTTTAAAGACTACTTCAAGTCAAATTATTTTACAGTCTGGTTTATTCCTAAACAATACGCATTTTAAATCGTGTGTGAAGTACTAGAATCTTAAAAAAAACACAAAAAAAAACCCTGTGATTTGACTTCCATACATGAATACAAAACAGCGTAGTAAAAATATCAAATAATGTGTATTCACGTCGAAGAAATTATCTAACAGAGAAATACCACAATCTGCCAAAGCTTCCAACATGGCCGACGGCGGAATTAAGCTCTCAAGCCACTACAATATCGGGTCAGAAGCACTATCGCATCCAGATTATCCCGTTCCTGACGCATGTTATAATTCCATCAGCGAGAGACCGGACCCACCATAAACAACGTGTCCTCTAGCACCCCCCCCCCCTTAACCCCTTCTAACCAGGCGAGCGCTCGACGCCCGCCATTGTTTGCACTCAGACAGGCGAGCATCCCGACGCGACGCGACGCGCCGGATGTGATTTATCCGATTCACAAATCAAAGCTCGCAAACACAAAACAGTTTTTGTATCGCAATTCATGTTAAACAAAAGAACGGTCATAGCGGTGTGCGAATTGCGCGGAGAGGGGGCGGGGGGGTGTTACGGGAAAGAGCGCTTGAGCCAATTTCGCAACGGGGGCGTCTGGGTGTTTTAAAGTGGCCTTCGATGGAGGTGGAAGGGGAAGGGGGGGGGGGGGGAAGACGGGAGGCAGTGGCTACTCCGGAGTGGGTGAAACAAAAGGATTCTTCCCCATCATGCATTTCCACCCATACCACCACCCTGACGTGTTCGGATTACACACACACACACAACTATTACTTTTACAGAAATATGGACAAAGTTTTTTTAAAAGGGTATGTTGATCACTAACAATAAACGTTTCTAATAATATTGACTCTAAAAAAAGTTTTATTTTTGCTACCGAAACACTCAGTACATCGTCATTATAAGTTTAACTGATAGCGTTGAATGTACAGCAGGGCCCCCATATCCGGGGGATAAAACCGAACTATTTATTATATGACGTGATATTCATGTAACATACATAAATACGGTAAAGTTTAATTGATAAATTATTCATAGTCAGGAATTAAATAAAATACATAATAACGCGTACTGTACACTACAAACTATTCTTTTCTTTATTTAAAAATAAATAAAATTGGGCAGCGGTAAAACGCGGATACGGGGCCCTACTGTATATAAAATAAAAGTTTTAAATCAATGTTAATTATTATCTTTTCAATAATCAAATCGCATATCAACCATTAAGTTTATTAGAAATCAATCGCAATTTATTTGTCGATATTGTTTTAAATTATGATTTTATTAAACTTATATATATGGTTGTCATTTCAAATACATACCTTTTTTTTTGTAATTTTTCTGATGACTTATAACTATTTTCTATTTATCAATTACATTAAAAATGTGTTGTGATTTTGTATGATAAAATTACATCTAAAAAAGAAAAGAAAAATAATACAGGATAAAACCTATCAGAACAGTTACTAGTGTGTAGACGTGTTATATAATATTTTTGTTTGTGTGCAAAGAAAAAAAATATGAGATAAATTTCAAAAAAGTATCCGAAATGTTTGATGATCACAAACATCAATAAAAAAGAATATGAACATTACAATCGCCTAAATAATTATTCTAATATACGGCGAGTAGAGAAAATACAAATGGCAGAGTCACCTGGGGGGGGGGGGCAAAAGAGGGGGGGACATTCCAGGAAGACCGTAAGAAGAATTGAGATAAATCACCTCAGCAAGTCATAGTTATTAACTACCGATTAGTATCTTCTCTCCCCAAAGCTTTTCTCGTGTTTTGTTTACACGTAGCGTCGCTCAAAATGAGTTTGCAAACTAGCAAATCTAATTACAGCCACGTGTTGGTAAAACGAGGCTCGCCTGTCGTTGTGTGTGCCAAGCGACAACAATAGGACCCCCTTGGTACGACGGGGCCTACTTCCTCTCGTTGGTCATAGGAAGGGGTAGTTAGAAACAAAGCTAATGTTAATGGGAAAGCGTTACATTATATATATATATATATAAAGGGTTAAAGAAGAACGAGATGGAAAAAAATTCAACTAAATCCGTTGTCACTATATATACTCGATAATCCCCCTCTTTATCTTGTTTCACTTCACAAAATATATTTCAAAGTTGTTTCGAGGGCTCTTAGCCTCCGCCCCCCCCCCATTTCCCCTCCTCCCGCAACCCCCCAACTATTCTTCTTAATCTTCAAAAAGTATATGCAACGCACATAAAGAGTCCCTTCATTCTCAAGGAATTGATAACAGACGAAATTAAAGGCAGCAAAAGAAGGAGAAAAGTGGATT